>OV884004.1:63607856-63785356 GCA_930367185.1 Myathropa florea | reverse complement strand
ACAATGTGCGAAGTGCAGGATGCTTGGGCATGCCGCGGCGAACTGCAACATGGAGTTCCGCTGCGCCAGATGCACGGTCACCCACAATAAAGGGGAATGTCCTTTAGGGACGGATAAGGTCGAAGACAGGGCCCTTCTCAGTTGTGTTCTCTGTGGACAAACTGGACACCCTGCTACTTATAGGGGCTGTCCAAGAGTCAAAGAGCTCAGAGATAAAATAAAGGCCAAAAGGGAGGACAAAAAGGTACAAGCCAGGCCAATGGCCCGTGCTGCAGCTACCGCTGTTACGTCTGCCATCTCCTACGCCCAAATGGCGTCAGGCAGGGGTTCGACACAACAGACAGTGCCGAAGGTGGCCCCGGTCCCTGTGGCCAGGCAACCTGAGGCAGACCCCTCATTGAAGGATGTAATGACAACCATCCAGTCGATGCAAGCGCAGATGATCGCTTTGCAAAAACAGATGGTTCAATTACAGACCAGCTTCCTTCAGCAAACGGCCCGAGTAGACTTCATCTATTCGGAGCTGTTTGGCGAGCCTAACGCGCAGATATAATGGGCTCACGCGCAGCAAGAACCCTTAAGATCCTAGCAGTGAATGTTAACTCGCTGATTAGGATCGAGCGAAAACTAACTCTGTCTCAATTGTTGCAAACCCATAATCCTGACGTGCTGATGGCTAGCGAAACTAAGCTAAACCAGACGCGCAAACTCAGGTACAAAAACTACCACATAATTAGAAGAGATCGGCCCCAATCCACTCGAGGGGGTGGGGTCGCTCTTTTAATTAAAAAGAATATTAGTCACAAGGTGATATATAGCAATGAGGTGCGGAGGTTTGGTGTGCTGGAGGCATGTATCGCGCGCATAGCTCTCCAAGGTGGGAAGCGATTGTTCGTGATTGCCGCCTACGCACCAGACGCTCGAAACTCGAACTTCATTTCGGAGCTCGAGGCTCTCTTCACTAGCCTTCGCTTAAACTCGGAGGAAAACTATTATATCCTAGCCGGTGATTTGAATGCAAAGCACGGCGAGTGGGGTAACAGTGTTCCGAACGAGAGGGGAAACGCTCTCCTAGAGTGGATGGAACAGAATGGTATTGAGTTCAGGCTTGATTTGCTTGCAACCGATAGACCATCGTTTCCCAGAGGCGGGTCGTATCTGGATGTGATGCTTATAGACAGACGACTTACGTTACTGAACGTGGAACGACACACAAGGAACTGTTTAACCACTGTTGAGTACGACAGTGATCACTGTGGTCTTGCAGCGGTTACTCAGCTCCCGAACGAGCTGGAGGAACTGGAGGAATATGTCCAGTCGTATCCTTATGATTATAATAAGGTACGCTGGCCACGCTTCTCTAGAGCCTTATCCAGGGAACTACGTTCGAGTGCGATCAATCCACCTACGAACAGAAACCTGACGAACGAAGAGGTTGACAGGTACCTCGTACAAATGGACGACATAATAAAACGTACAATGGACAAAACAATTCCGAAGGTAGCACAAACCGATGACGGCGACGTCTATCGGAATGCTACCATCGATGCACTCCACGTGCAAAAGAGTAGACTGCTGTCAAGACTCAAGCTCTTGTACAGACGTTTTACAGATCCACAAAACGCTGAAGTACGGTCATTGAAGTCGGAGATCAAAATACTCCAACAATTAATTCGCCAACAGTACAGCCTAGCTGTAAGCTTGCACTGGGGCAATAAAATTCGGGCTGTAATATCCAACAACCCGAGTATGTTCCCGCAAGTAAATAAAATCTTCCGGAGAAAAGATCAGAACGACATTCAGACCGTTAGACTTGACAGAACGACAAATAACGCGAACTTACTGACGTCAGTTGGCATCTATCCAGATGGGGCAGTGCTCGACAACGACTTCTTCGTAGTTGAGGATCCCCAGGAGAAGGTGAAAGCAATTGGTGCTGTCTTCCAGGAAGTGTACACGGTCAACGAACCCCGTTGTCGTAACCACGACTTGGAGAACAGAGCCTTGCTGAACCACTTCTATCTCCGGAATGAGATAAATCAATGGCGATCTGAGAACCCTGGTTTCACCAGGTTCAATGACGATTTTCTGGCAAATAATGTCGTCGCCGATGATGGAAACAACTCCATCCTTATCTCGAGAGATGAACTCCAGGGTATCTTCAACTCACTGAAGAAGAAGAAGTCAGTGGGAATCGATGGTATACCGAATATTGTTCTGCGCCATCTCCCCTCCGAGGCGGTGGATGTATACACAGTCCTGTTTAACAATGCGCTGAGTAATGCTTATTACCCAGCCCATTGGAAAACGGCGGTGGTACAACCGATCCCTAAACGGGACAAAGATACTTCAATCCCGACAAATCTCCGGTCGATAAGTCTTCTTCCGTGTATAAGCAAAGTCTTTGAGAAGATTGTCATTAGAACTCTGAAAGAATGGGTCGAGGAAAAACAAATTATACCGGATAACCAATTCGGCTTCAGGGCGGGGCATGATACCACACATGCCGCGTCCAAATTGGTATCCGACATTCAATGGAATAATAACAAGACCGAATGCACGGGTGCCTGCCTGATAGACATGGAGAAGGCGTTCGACACCGTATGGCTAGAAGGTCTTTTCCTCAAGTTGGTCAGGCTGGGTATCAGTAAACCATTGCTATATATGATCTATGATATGATCACAGGAAGGAGGTTCGTTGTGAAAAATGGCAACGTAACTTCTACCACAATATTCGACATAAAAAATGGGTTGCAACAGGGGGCAGTTGGTTCGCCGATTCTGTTCGCTATATTCACTAGCGATCTTATAGGTTCAATGCCAAACTTAATAGCGTATGCCGATGATCTGATAGCGTACAGATCAGGTCCTAAGGTCGAAGTAATAAATATCTTGTTGCAGCGTGACTTCGATAAGATTCAGCGATTTTGCGACGACTGGAAGTTGAAAATCAACTTCCGGAAGTGTGAAACTATTCTGTTCAGAACCCCGCTGTCCAAGGCCTCGGGGGATACGAAAAGAAACTGGCGCAAGTTCGGCATAGTTGACCCGCAGGGGGAGCCGTTAGCAGTGAAAAGTGTAGTCAGGTACTTAGGCATTTGGTTGGATCAGTATCTATATTTCGACAGACATATAGCTGCTGCTCTGACGAAAGCCAAGAAAGCCTTTGCCGTGGCAAGAAGGTTGTTTTATAGCAGCCAACTTGATACCAGGGTGAAGGTAATCTGCTACATGGCCCTCATCCGGCCAGTCATGGTATACGGTTGTCCAGTGTGGTTCAACGTGAGTCCTTCCCAGATGGAACAGATGAGGGTGTTCGAGAGGCAGTGTCTTCGGGCCTGCCTCCGTTTGTATCGCACACCCGAATCCGAGTACAAGAAATTCTATCCTAACGAGGTCTTGTACAACGAGGCAAACCTGATCAGGATAGATAATTTTATTATTAAGCTGATTCGAAGGCATGTTGCACGAGCTATGACTTCAACCAATGGTCTGATCTTTGGGGCTTACTACCCCAATATAATGTACAAAGAGAAGGTGCGCCTGAACGGCTTTATTCCTCCCGAAGCATTCCTCTATTTGGATGAGAAAGGCCTGATCCAGGATATGGAAGGATGTCCTATTATCTTCCATGTCGTACGCCGAACAGTGGACAGGCGACTCCAATACGAGCCGGACGTCGCTCGCAGCCACGAGGATCTTCTTCGGTTCAGCAGGGCGATTTCTGCCCGGGACAGGACAGAGTCTGCCAAAGAACGACATTTTTATTGGTGGTTGCATCAAAATCAGCCTTCGCCGCCGCTAACTTCGTAGAGCAGGACTTTTTGGTTGAGCTTTGGTGGCCAACTCACATAGTTTAGGTTATAGTGTAAGGTAGATTAAGACAAAAAAAAAAAATTATTACAAAAAAAAAAAAAAAAAATTACAAAAAAAAAAAAAAAAAAAAAAAAAAAAAAAAAAAAACCAAAAAAAAAAAAAAAATACAAAAATACGAAAATAAAAAAAAAAAAAAACCAAAAAACATACAAAACACAAAAAAAAGGTGCACCACGGCGTATTAAATGTATGAAATGCATACATTGTACTTACGCCCTGGTGCACGCGTCCGTATGTTGTTACGGACATAGTCAAGATAGTTTTTTAAGGTAGTTTGTATGTTAGGATAAGTTATTTTAAGGTAGGTTAAGTAGTTTTAAGAAAAAAAAAATGAATTAGTTATTCCAAGTTTTTTAAATTTTCTTGGCCTAGTTATAAGTCTTTATTTTTTTTTAAATAATAAAAAAAGAAAAAAAAAAAAAAAAACCCGTGCGCCGAAAGGCAAACTAGACTAAGATTAGGTTAGCTTAGAGCACCCGCATAGGGTCAGTAAGTTAGATAAGTAAAACATATGTTTAGTTAATATAAGCTAGTTTTAAGTATTTTTATATCTAGCATGTAAGAAATGTTTGTTTAAATGAAATAAAAATACGTTAAAAAAAAAAAAAAAAAAAAAAGATTCACTGCTTGTGATCCCCCAGTGCGCGGGTTCGATACCCAGAATTTGACAAAAATTATTTTTTTTTCATTAATTAAAGTATAAAAAAAAAAAACATACTAAGAAGAAAGTGAGTGTGAGTGTGAGGATGGAGCCGAATGAACGGCCTCCTAAGAAATCGGATGATGTGGGCGGACCGGTAGCCGGCACATCAGGCCACCAGAAGAGTGACGTCAGCCAAATAAAAAGGAGGAGGAAAATTCATCCGAAACCTAATATGGTTAAACGGCGAACCACAATGGCTACGTCAGAGGACGAAGCAGCAGTTCCCATCCGATCAACAGCAGGGACAACAACAACAACAACGACAACAACAACAACATCAGCAGTGCCAGGAGTAGCCACGAGATCGGCGGCGAAAATGGCAGAAGAAGACCTGAGTGCCCTCCAGTATGAATCGGAGGGCAACGAAGGTCGTTTTTCGTATGGAGGGAGCAACAACTCCTTCCAAATTTTGGCTTCCTCCGAGTCCGACGACGAGGCTGAGGAGATCGAGGAGATGGAGGAACAAAGGGCGAAGCTCGACGCCCATATAAAGTTCCTCCACGAGAAAGCCACGGCGAGGGAGGCAGCTCAGAAAGCTGCGGAGAAGAGGCTGATGGAAGAGCGGCTGCAACAGCAGCAGGAAAAGCTCCAGCAGCAGCAGACGCAACAGCAACAGAAGCAACAACAACAACCAAAGCAGCCGCTGAGCGAAACCAAATCGCTCCCAAAAAGACAGCGGAAAGATGAGCTGCCATCCACGTCCTCGGCAGCTCAACGGCTGCAAAAACAACAACAGCAGCAGAAGCAGCAACAACAACAGCAGCAGCAACAGCAGCAGCAGCAACAGCAGCAGCACACACAACAACAACAGCAGCAGCAAACACAAGAACAACAACAGCAGCAGAAGAAGCAGCAGCAGCAGCAGCAGCAACAACAACAACAACGACAGCAGCAGACACAGCAACGACAGCAGCAGCAGACACAACAACAACAGCGAGAGCGATGCCCGCCAATTAACGTCTTCGGACTGGAGACGAAGGACCTAACCATACTGTGTAAGTTGGCCACCAAAGCTTCTTTCATAGTTAAATATAAAGCGCCCTTAAGGCATTCGGTCCATTGCTCGTCAATGGCTGATTACAAAATATTAAAAGAGAAGTTAGCGGCGTCGAACGCTGATTTTTACACTTACACCCCTAAAGGGGAAAAAGTGCAGACAATGCTCCTTAAGGGCATAAATCCTTCGGCTGATCCGAATGAGATCCTCGAAGAGCTGCGCCAAGTCGAGAGCGACGAGGTCCGTTTCGTTGGGGTTAAGCCCTTTAACACTGCGGCAGCGAGGAAGAAGGACATTAAACTTCCCTTCTTCTTGGTACAGGTCACCCACGGCAGCAAAATTGAGAGCCTAAAGAAAATACGGTCTGTAGGCTCTCTCGCTGTGAAGTGGGAAAAATTAAATAAAACAGACCACATTTTACAATGTGCGAAGTGCAGGATGCTAGGGCATGCCGCGGCGAACTGCAACATGGAGTTCCGCTGCGCCAGATGCACGGTCACCCACAATAAAGGGGAATGTCCTTTAGGGACGGATAAGGTCGAAGACAGGGCCCTTCTCAGTTGTGTTCTCTGTGGACAAACTGGACACCCTGCTACTTATAGGGGCTGTCCAAGAGTCAAAGAGCTCAGAGATAAAATAAAGGCCAAAAGGGAGGACAAAAAGGTACAAGCCAGGCCAATGGCCCGCGCTGCAGCTACCGCTGTTACGTCTGCCATCTCCTACGCCCAAATGGCGTCAGGCAGGGGTTCGACACAACAGACAGTGCCGAAGGTGGCCCCGGTCCCTGTGGCCAGGCAACCTGAGGCAGACCCCTCATTGAAGGATGTAATGACAACCATCCAGTCGATGCAAGCGCAGATGATCGCTTTGCAAAAACAGATGGTTCAATTACAGACCAGCTTCCTTCAGCAAACGGCCCGAGTAGACTTCATCTATTCGGAGCTGTTTGGCGAGCCTAACGCGCAGATATAATGGGCTCACGCGCAGCAAGAACCCTTAAGATCCTAGCAGTGAATGTTAATTCGCTGATTAGGATCGAGCGAAAACTAACTCTGTCTCAATTGTTGCAAACCCATAATCCTGACGTGCTGATGGCTAGCGAAACTAAGCTAAACCAGACGCGCAAACTCAGGTACAAAAACTACCACATAATTAGAAGAGATCGGCCCCAATCCACTCGAGGGGGTGGGGTCGCTCTTTTAATTAAAAAGAATATTAGTCACAAGGTGATATATAGCAATGAGGTGCGGAGGTTTGGTGTGCTGGAGGCATGTATCGCGCGCATCGCTCTCCAAGGTGGGAAGCGATTGTTCGTGATTGCCGTCTACGCACCGGACGCTCGAAACTCGAATTTCATTTCGGAGCTCGAGGCTCTCTTCACTAGCCTTCGCTTAAACTCGGAGGAAAACTATTATATCCTAGCCGGTGATTTGAATGCAAAGCACGGCGAGTGGGGTAACAGTGTTCCGAACGAGAGGGGAAACGCTCTCCTAGAGTGGATGGAACAGAATGGTATTGAGTTCAGGCTTGATTTGCTTGCAACCGATAGACCATCGTTTCCCAGAGGCGGGTCGTATCTGGATGTGATGCTTATAGACATACGACTTACGTTACTGAACGTGGAACGACACACAAGGAACTGTTTAACCACTGTTGAGTACGACATTGATCACTGTGGTCTTGCAGCGGTTACTCAGCTCCCGAACGAGCTGGAGGAACTGGAGGAATATGTCCAGTCGTATCCTTATGATTATAATAAGGCACGCTGGCCACGCTTCTCTAGAGCCTTATCCAGGGAACTACGTTCGAGTGCGATCAATCCCACTACGAACAGAAACCTGACGAACGAAGAGGTTGACAGGTACCTCGTACAAATGGACGACATAATAAAACGTACAATGGACAAAACGATTCCGAAGGTAGCACAAACCGATGACGGCGACGTCTATCGGAATGCTACCATCGATGCACTCCACGTGCAAAAGAGTAGACTGCTGTCAAGACTCAAGCTCTTGTACAGACGTTTTACAGATCCACAAAACGCTGAAGTACGGTCATTGAAGTCGGAGATCAAAATACTCCAACAATTAATTCGCCAACAGTACAGCCTAGCTGTAAGCTTGCACTGGGGCAATAAAATTCGGGCTGTAATATCCAACAACCCGAGTATGTTCCCGCAAGTAAATAAAATCTTCCGGAGAAAAGATCAGAACGACATTCAGACCGTTCGACTTGACAGAACGACAAATAACGCGAACTTACTGACGTCAGTTGGCATCGATCCAGATGGGGCAGTGCTCGACAACGACTTCTTCGTAGTTGAGGATCCCCAGGAGAAGGTGAAAGCAATTGGTGCTGTCTTCCAGGAAGTGTACACGGTCAACGAACCCCGTTGTCGTAACCACGACTTGGAGAACAGAGCCTTGCTGAACCACTTCTATCTCCGGAATGAGATAAATCAATGGCGATCTGAGAACCCTGGTTTCACCAGGTTCAATGACGATTTTCTGGCAAATAATGTCGTCGCCGATGATGGAAACAACTCCATCCTTATCTCGAGAGATGAACTCCAGGGTATCTTCAACTCACTGAAGAAGAAGAAGTCAGTGGGAATCGATGGTATACCGAATATTGTTCTGCGCCATCTCCCCTCCGAGGCGGTGGATGTATACACAGTCCTGTTTAACAATGCGCTGAGTAATGCTTATTACCCAGCCCATTGGAAAACGGCGGTGGTACAACCGATCCCTAAACGGGACAAAGATACTTCAATCCCGACAAATCTCCGGTCGATAAGTCTTCTTCCGTGTATAAGCAAAGTCTTTGAGAAGATTGTTATTAGAACTCTGAAAGAATGGGTCGAGGAAAATCAAATTATACCGGATAACCAATTCGGCTTCAGGGCGGGGCATGATACCACACATGCCGCGTCCAAATTGGTATCCGACATTCAATGGAATAATAACAAGACCGAATGCACGGGTGCCTGCCTGATAGACATGGAGAAGGCGTTCGACACCGTATGGTTAGAAGGCCTTTTCCTCAAGTTGGTCAGGCTGGGTATCAGTAAACCATTGCTATATATGATCTATGATATGATCACAGGAAGGAGGTTCGTTGTGAAAAATGGCAACGTAACTTCTACCACAATATTCCACATAAAAAATGGGTTGCAACAGGGGGCAGTTGGTTCGCCGATTCTGTTCGCTATATTCACTAGCGATCTTATAGGTTCAATGCCAAACTTAATAGCGTATGCCGATGATCTGATAGCGTACAGATCGGGTCCTAAGGCTGAAGTAATAAATATCTTGTTGCAGCGTGACTTCGATAAGATTCAGCGATTTTGCGACGACTGGAAGTTGAAAATCAACTTCCGGAAGTGTGAAACTATTCTGTTCAGAACCCCGCTGTCCAAGGCCTCGGGGGATACGAAAAGAAACTGGCGCAAGTTCGGCATAGTTGACCCGCAGGGGGAGCCGTTAGCAGTGAAAAGTGTAGTCAGGTACTTAGGCATTTGGTTGGATCAGTATCTATATTTCGACAGACATATAGCTGCTGCTCTGACGAAAGCCAAGAAAGCCTTTGCCGTGGCAAGAAGGTTGTTTTATAGCAGCCAACTTGATACCAGGGTGAAGGTAATCTGCTACATGGCCCTCATCCGGCCAGTCATGGTATACGGTTGTCCAGTGTGGTTCAACGTGAGTCCTTCCCAGATGGAACAGATGAGGGTGTTCGAGAGGCAGTGTCTTCGGGCCTGCCTCCGTTTGTATCGCACACCCGAATCCGAGTACAAGAAATTCTATCCTAACGAGGTCTTGTACAACGAGGCAAACCTGATCAGGATAGATAATTTTATTATTAAACTGATTCGAAGGCATGTTGCACGATCTTTGGGGCTTACTACCCCAATGTAATGTACAATGAGAAGGTGCGCCTGAACGGCTTTATTCCTCCCGAAGCATTCCTCTATTTGGATGAGAAAGGCCTGATCCAGGATATGGAAGGATGTCCTATTATCTTCCATGTCGTACGCCGAACAGTGGACAGGCGACTCCAATACGAGCCGGACGTCGCTCGCAGCCACGAGGATCTTCTTCGGTTCAGCAGGGCGATCTCTGCCCGGGACAGGACAGAGTCTGCCAAAGAACGGCATTTTTATTGGTGGTTGCACCAAAATCAGGCTTCGCCGCCGCTAACTTCGTAGAGCAGTACTTTTTGGTTGAGCTTTGGTGGCCAACTCACATAGTTTAGGTTGTTATATATTAGATAGAATAAGAAAAAAAAAAAGAAAAAAAAAAAAAAAAAAAAAAAAAAAAAAAAAAACAAAATACAAAAAAAAAAAAAAAAAAAAAATTGAAAACCCAAAAAAATACAAAAATACGAAAACAAAAAAAAAACAAAAAAACACAAAACACAAAAAAAAGGTGCACCACGGCGTATTAAATGTATGAAATGCATACATTGTACTTACGCCCTGGTGCACGCGTCCGTATGTTGTTACGGACATAGTCAAGATAGTTTTTTAAGGTAGTTTGTATGTTAGGATAAGTTATTTTAAGTTAGGTTAAGTAGTTTTAAGAAAAAAAAAAATGAATTGCTTATGCCAAGTTTTTTAAATTTTCTTGGCCTAGTTATAAGTTTTTATTTTTATTTTTTTTTTTAAATAATAAAAAAGAAAAAAAAAAACAAAAACCCTTGCGCCGAAAGGCAAACTATACTAAGATTAGGTTAGCTTAGAGCACCCGCATAGGGTCAGTAAGTTAGATAAGTAAAACATATGTTTAGTTTATATAAGCTAGTTTTAAGTATTTTTATATCTAGCATGTAAGAAATTTTGTTTAAATAAAATAAAAAAATACGTTTAAAAAAAAAAAAAAAAAAAAAAATGGAGCGAATCCGAGTTTCCGGTTCGTGCGCGTTGGCCCGGGTTCGAGTATCGGGCGTGTACATGGATTTCTTTTTTTTTATTTTTTTTTATTTTTCCTCTTGTTTAGTGTGTCCCGTCTGTGGTGTCTCAGCATAGGGTAGTCTTAAGTTTGAAGTAAAATTGAATCCTTGCCTTTGAACACTTTGAAATTGAAAATTGTAATAAAGAAAACAAGGCCCCAGGAATTACTCTAATTGTTAAGGTAGTTATTAAGTTAACTTTAATAAAAATAAAAATAAAAAAAAAAATAAAAAAAAAAAAAAAAAATTTATATTTTACATTGGCAAAGTCGTGTCCGTTGTTCTGTCCTTTTTTTTGTGTGTACCTATCCTTCCTTGTGGATCGGGTTCTCCTATTGGGAATTGGATACCTTCCCCGTGTCGCAGTTCTAGGGAAGAGGTACGTTGAGCGGAAGGGCAACTGCGTGGCGCCCTATAATAACACCTCTACTCACGGCCACCCTCCATTGAGCGGCCCGGCGTTCTTCCGCCCAACTCCAATCGATTTTGGGAAAACGTGCGGTAACATTTTTGGCGCCCAACGTGGGGCCTAGATAAGAAAAATATTATAAGTATAAATTATATTGTCAAGGTCGTTATCGCGAGCGTTTAATTGCTTTTTTTTGTTGATTGTTCTCCGAAGGGTATCACTGCGGTCTTCCTGGTCTCGTTCAAAAGAAATTGTAAGATGGATGTTAACCGGTTAAGCGCAGAGGAATTGACGTACGAGTTGGACGTGCGGGGGCTAAAGGGTACTACGGTAGACGAAATGAGGAAGATGCTGCGTACAGCTATGCGAAGAGACGCAAGTTTCGTTCTACCGGAGTATCCTTTTAGCTTCGACGAGGATAAGGCGGCTGTTACCGCCAAGCTAGAGGAGATTCTAAGGCTGATAGGAGATTTTGTAGGCGACGAAAACTCAGGCGACTACAAAAAAATAGTCTCGAAAACCGAGTGGGTGTTACGTCGTCTAGGTAGGTCAGTGTGCGAGTCTGTCGAAGACAAGGTATTTGTGGCAGACGCTAGGCAGCAGGTAGTAGGCCTTCTATCGAACCTGGACGTTAAGGCAGCGATAGAAGTAGGAGGTACGGCCGAACCCGCGCAGGGACCACTAGCTCTCAACCTTGACGGAGGGCATAACGCTCCAGTAAGCCCAGTCATCTACCCAGCCCACCCGAGAGCCACGTCATCACCGATGTCATCACCGATCCCACCAGCGACAAAGAAGGTACCGGTCATGAAATGGGGCCTTACGTTTAGTGGCGATACGAGCCAGTCGGTCACTAGCTTCCTGGAAAAAGTGGAGGAGCTGAGAGAAGCCAGGGGGTTCACGCATGAGGAGGTCTATTGTTCCGCGTACGATTTGTTTGAGGGGAAGGCGGCCGTATGGTATAGGGCGAATAAACTCCGTTTCCGGAATTGGCAGGGGCTGGTAGGTAGTTTGCGAGCCGAGTTTCTACCGCCGGGTTACGAGGAACGACTGTGGGCGGAGATCAGAGGTAGGACCCAGGGGCAGACGGAGACCATTGGCATCTACGTAAGTGTGATGCTGTGCCTTTTTGCCCGACTAAGTGAGCCGTGTAGCGAAGAGACGAAGCTGAAGCAGATTCGCCGAAACCTGTTCCCATTCTACCAGTCGCAAATGGCCTTGGTGGACATTAATTCCCTGGATCAGCTCGTTGAGGTGGGGCATCGTCTCGAAGCTACCCGCTTTTTAGTCGAAAGTTTCGCACCTCCGCCGACTCGGAGAACGGCTCTGCTCGAGCCCGATCTCGCCTACGTCGGGGTTACGGGCCAAGAGGAGGCACAGGCCATTGCCGGAACATCATCCAGGGCTCCGACGCCACTCTCCTGCTTCAGATGCAAGGAACAGGGCCACATCGCAGCCAGGTGCCCACAACCGGTTCGGTGTTACGGGTGTAACACGCCGGGGGTCATCCGCAGTCGTTGTCCACGTTGCTCTCCTCAGACGCCCGCAGCGGGAAACGGGGTAGGGACTCAAGGACAGGCGGGTCGTTGAGTCAGGTGTCCGAATCCGCATGTCAAGCGCTCTTTCCACCTGCGGCGCTTGACTTTATGCTACAAAGCAGAGGAGGAGATCGTCGTCCTTATTTGAAGGTCGACATCTATGGAGTGGAGTTGTTGGGGTTGTTGGATTCTGGGGCATCCTGCACGATTCTTGGTGGGCCGGGTTGGGCATCGTTGAGGTCGTTGGGCTGCTCTATATTCAAGGTTGACGTAGGGTCTGTGACAGTAGCGAATGGGGATGGGGTTGAGGTGTTAGGGGCAGTTAGCGTTCCTCTCAGGCTGGAGGGCAACGTGAAGGTGATGGAGGTGCTCATCATTCCGAAGTTAACGCACAGCCTTATTCTGGGGGCCGATTTTTGGGAACAGTTCGCCATTGTGCCAGATCTTTCCAAGAGAGTTTGGAATTTCGCCGACGAGGTGTGCGCCAGTGAAGGGCAGGAGAGACTGTCTTCAACGCAAAGGGAGGAGCTAGAAGTCTTGGTGGACCACATTTTCAAAACCATGGGTGAAGATCTAGGATGTACCAACCGAGTGGAGCACGTCATCAGAACCCACGCGGAACTCATCAAACAAAGGTACTATCCGGTTTCTCCGATCGTCCAGAAGCAGATCAACAAGGAAGTGGATGAGATGCTTCGAGCTGGGGTGATTGAGCCATCGTCCAGCCCTTGGTCTTCCCCTATCCTTCTTATTAAGAAGAAGGATGGGAAGTATCGCTTCTGCGTTGATTTTCGCAAGCTCAATCAGGTGACCGAACGCGATGCGTATCCCATTCCATACGTTTCTGCAACTCTCGACAAGCTACGAAACGCAAAATTTCTCTCCTCCTTGGATATTAAGTCCGCTTACTGGCAGATACCCATGGCCGAATCTTCGAAGAGGTACACCGCGTTTACTATTCCCGGAAAGGGGTTGTATCAATTTTGCCGCATGCCCTTTGGGCTTCATAACGCTCCGGCGACGTGGCAGCGTTTTATTGATACAATCATCGGAGCCGACCTCGAACCGAACGTGTTTGTGTACCTCGACGATGTCATTATTGTCACGGAGACTTTTGAGCGACATCTCGAAGTGCTAAGGGAAGTGTTGACGCGTATCCAGGAGGCAGGGCTTGTATTAAGCCGGGAAAAATGCGAGTTCTGCAAGTCGGAGTTGAAGTACTTGGGATACATTGTAAATAAGAATGGTCTTCTGGTCGATCCGGAGAAAGTACGGTGTATGGTGGAGTATCCAAGGCCCACGACGGTGTCGGGTGTGCGGAGGTTCATCGGTATGGTCTCCTGGTATCGTCGATTCGTCCACAACTTCTCCGACCTTCTTGCTCCGATCACTGAGCTGTTGAAGAAGAGACGGAAGTTCGAGTGGACCGATAAGTGTGAGGCAGCCTTCCGCACATTGAAGGACAGGTTGGTACGTGCACCGATCCTAACTTGTCCGAACTTTGGCCTACCTTTCATTGTCCACACCGATGCATCTGGCGTAGGTATAGGGGCTGTGCTTACTCAGGAGGTACCTGGCGAGGGAGAAAAGGTGGTTAGCTATCTGAGCCGTACGCTAACCAGAACTGAGCGTAACTTCTCTACGACGGAGCGAGAGTGTCTTGCTGTCATTTGGGCCATAGAGAAGCTTCGCCCATATCTGGAAGGTAGTCAGTTTACGGTAGTGACCGATCATCACTCTTTGGTCTGGCTGAACAATTTGAAAGACCCACAGGGTAGGTTGGCCCGGTGGGCGGTCAGATTGCAGCAGTTCGACTTCACCATCGTTCATCGGAAAGGTAAGGAGCATTTGGTACCCGATGCCCTATCTAGGGCAAATGAGGAAGCGGCAACGGTCACCGTTGCTACCCATGATCCTTGGTACCTCAAGATGCTACAGATGGTGAATAAGAGTGGTGAGGAGTACCCGGATTGGCGCATCGATAGAGGAGCCCTTTTTAAACATGTGGCAACAAGATTTCCGAAGCTAGTGTCAGAGGAAGATCAGTGGAAACGCGTGATTCCAAAGGAAGGGAGAGCTGGGATCCTCCGGGAGTGCCACGACGACGTCCTAAGTGGACATGGCGGTGTCCAGAAGACCATGGACAAGGTATCCCGTCGGTACTATTGGCCACGAATGAGGCAGAGTATAAGGCGTTACGTGCGGGGGTGTGCGGTCTGCCAAGCAGTCAAGCCTGAACTGCAGAAACCCGCAGGACTGATGGCGTCGCGGTGCAATGTAACCAAGCCGTGGGAGATGGTGTGCGTGGACTTTGTGGGACCTTTGCCAAGATCCACGAGGGGATTTCAGTACATCCTTACCGTGGTGGATCATTTCTCCAAATTTCCACTGTTCTTCCCTGTTAGGTCGGCTACGGCCAAATCGTTGAGGATGATTTTGGAGGAGCAGGTGTTCCTGGTGTTTGGTGTTCCAAGGTGGATTGTTTGTGACAACGGCGTGCAGTTTAAGAGCAAGGAGATGTCTGAGTTAGCGACTACGTACGGCGTTACGTTAGACTTCACGGCCTTTTACCACCCACAGGCCAACCCTGCTGAGCGCTACAACCAGACGGTGAAAACAATGCTTCGAGCGTACGTGTCTGATAATCACCGCACTTGGGACACACTCCTGCCGAAGGTTGCGTGCGCTATACGAAACTCAACGCACGAAGTCCTCAGAACTACTCCGTTCTTCGTGCTGTTTGGTAGGGATATGACGGTTCATGGGAGGGATTCTCCTATTCCCGCTGACGGTTATAGGACCGATCGGACAGGAGGCGTGGAAGCCCGCACTGAAGCGCTGAAGGAGCTTTTCGCCGATGTACGATGTCGGTTGCAGGCCGCTGCGCAGAAGTCCAAGACGTTTTATAACCTGAGGCGGAGGGACGTCAGTTACTACCCGAAGGACCTGGTTCTGAGGAGGAATTTTGTGTTGTCCGACGCGGCGAAATATTTTACTGCCAAACTCGCCCCGAAGTACATAGGACCGTTTGAGGTGATGCGGAAGGTGTCCCCCTGGACCTACGAACTGGCGGACAGTAAGGGGAAGTTAGCGGGGATATGGCACGCCAAGGATCTGAAACCATATCACCGCCAGACCGATGATCTCTAGGATATTCCTCGGCGAAAACCTTTCGAAAGGAAGGGAGGAATATTATGGGTTTCCACTGTTGAAAGGTTTTCGCCTAGAAATATGCTAGAGATTCGTCATGGTAGGTGGGCGTATGGGGGCTTGATCATGGCGTCGTTGTCCTCCCCAGGATAGTCAGGTGAAATTGGTAGCCTAGTGGGTTGGATGTTCGACCATGAGACTGGGAATGCTGGTTCGAGTACCGCCCCAACACTTTCAGTTTTTTTTTTTTTTTTGCTTGCATTTTCACTTCGGGTGGTTAGCTTTTGTTCCGCTTCTTCCTGATTGGGCGTGATGCTAGCTGTGCCTAGGGTGGCGCGATGGAGAGATTGCGGGTTCCTTAGGAAGGGGAATGGTCGATCAGGCGATCGTACCGCGAGCTGGACGAAGGATCTGATCATCCGATCAACGATGTACGACGTGGCTGGGTAGGATAGGGGTTTAGCTGGCTTTGGAACAGGGAGTTGGTTTTTGTCAGCGGTTGAGTGCGGACGTGGATTTCTCGGTGGGTTGGCCGCGAAGTTCGAAAAGTGTATCGAGTCGGTAGAACTGACGATATATCGATTCTATCCATCCGTTCGAGAGAATAAGAAACGAAACCGAATTAAAAATAAGACGAGGTTCGCGAGGAAAGTCGGGCTCGGTGCCAAGAAAGACATCTAATCGAAATTCAGCAACGAAAGAATAGGGAAGTGCGAATCTTAAATGGTCAAAAGTTGGTCGATACAGTTCGAAAGAGGGCAAGGCTCGCACAGGGTTAAAGTGTTAAAAGAAACTAGTCTGTGAGATGATATACGAACTTGATAAATGTAGATAAAAGAAAGATGAAAGTGCAGCGAGTGAAGAATAAGGCGTGATGACCAAAAAAATAGTCATTGAGTGAAAAAAATGTTTGAGCCAAAAGAAAAAAAAAGGCGGATGTAACCCACAATTATTGTTGAGGGAAAAAACTAAGAAAAAAAAAATTCAGTGAATTATATCGAGTAAAAAAAAAAAAAAAAAAAAAGTGAAGTACATAAAAAGATGGTCTGCCGTCCGTGAAAATCAACCTGCCAGAGATATAACAAAGAAAAAAAAAACCTTAGTTACTAAAGAAAAAAATATAAATACAAAAGTGCAGTGAATGCAAGTGGTATATCTATGTCACATTTATAGGTTATAGTTTGAGTGAAGATGTTGAAAAATTAAGAGAGCTTAAAGCTAGATCTATTTTAACCAATAATCAAAAAAAAAAAGACAATTATTGAAAAAAAAAGGAGTGTTTAGAACTCAACGAAGTTGTGTTAGTGCGTGAAGCCAACGAAGGGAGAAGCAGGCGTAAGCAGGAGCGGGAGCAGAACGGGAGGAGAGCGAGACCAGGAAGACTCCAGGTGAACTCCTTCCAGAGGGGTTTTTTTTTTATTGAATTATTATTTCTTTGTTGTTATTTTGGATCTTTCTTTGGATTTTGTTTTTATTTATTTGCATTTGCTTATTTATAGTTGTGGATCTATTTAAAAAAAAAAAGAGAGACAAAAAAAAATGTTTTTTTTTTAAGTCATGTTCGGCTGTTTGAACATTTTTTTTTTTAATTCGTGTGAAAAGGTAGATACCTCTTGACCCTTGTTATATTATTATTAACTACCGGTTTCCAAGCGGCTACTTGGCGTAGTTATCTGGAGCGAATCCGAGTTTCCGGTTCGTGCGCGTTGGCCCGGGTTCGAGTATCGGGCGTGTACATGGATTTCTTTTTTTTTATTTTTTTTTATTTTTCCTCTTGTTTAGTGTGTCCCGTCTGTGGTGTCTCAGCATAGGGTAGTCTTAAGTTTGAAGTAAAATTGAATCCTTGCCTTTGAACACTTTGAAATTGAAAATTGTAATAAAGAAAACAAGGCCCCAGGAATTACTCTAATTGTTAAGGTAGTTATTAAGTTAACTTTAATAAAAATAAAAATAAAAAAAAAAATAAAAAAAAAAAAAAAAAATTTATATTTTACATTGGCAAAGTCGTGTCCGTTGTTCTGTCCTTTTTTTTGTGTGTACCTATCCTTCCTTGTGGATCGGGTTCTCCTATTGGGAATTGGATACCTTCCCCGTGTCGCAGTTCTAGGGAAGAGGTACGTTGAGCGGAAGGGCAACTGCGTGGCGCCCTATAATAACACCTCTACTCACGGCCACCCTCCATTGAGCGGCCCGGCGTTCTTCCGCCCAACTCCAATCGATTTTGGGAAAACGTGCGGTAACAGCATATGTCAGCCGATCAAGTTCCAACAATTCATCATAATAAATAGAATCATTTCAGACCTTACAGAACAGCTACCAATAATGTTATAAGTGCTATTGTGTTTTCACGAGTAGAGGGCTTACAGGTTTTATGCAGACTCCGATCGGTAAAGTTTCGAGAAGTTTTACGTGACAGTCACATATGGTGCCTATAAAATTATTGTTATTGACTTGTATGTTTTCTCCGGAATCGAACTTATGGAAAACACAGTAACGGGACTTTAACCCAATTTTTTCTGACCGTTGTAATTGTAGCATTTGTTTTATTTTTTCTTGTAAAAAAACTATATTAAAAAATGAGTTAATTGGCAATTTATTATTATGAAATATTTCAGATTTAACTTAGTAGTAATTGGTGTCCCAGTTATTTTTTTTGTTCACTGCATAATAGTGTTTCTCCAGTGGTGGAAATTCCACACCTAAAAAGTCTGCTATATACTTAAAGTCTGCTTTAGGTATAATTTGTGGTGTGAAATTACTCTTTGATGGTATACAAAATAAATTTTATTTAGTAGAGAGAACTGAACTTTACACACTTCTCCTTTTATTATAACATCTTGGTAATTACAGATTTGAGATTTTTTTCTCCATTTCAAAAAGTCGACCGGATACCAATACGCCACCATAAAACCAAGATAAAAACAATTGCAATTATAATTAGAGCGGAAGTCGCTTATATGATGACCCATTTTCTCTAATTTGGAACATGTCGTATACAATCAAAAAATAAATAAATAAAAAATCTTGTTGGATGGCTACACCCGCTTTGAGTCTATTTGTATTGAATTTCCTTGAATAAATGTACGTTCATACAATTCAATCCGATATCCAATATACATCTCTGAGCAAATCCGTGCTACACACAAGATATGTAATCATGAATGTCAGTGATCCAACCCCCACATAATCATAACTTCCCGCATTCCATATTCATTGCACCAGTGCTACTATGGACATTTGATCATTTGATCCCCATAACCGAAGTAAATCGGTGCCTTAGTAATAAGATTCAAATTACTGCAGTATCAAAGCCCTTCATTATAACATCGCGCAGAAATAAAAATACATCTTAAAATGTATCTCATGCATTTTTTGCTTTCAAACTTTAAGTCAGCAGGACTTTAAATACATTTAATAGACCGTAATAGACAGAAATTTAATAAATAACCTTTAGATTGGTAAATACCCGGTGTTTGTGGTAAACAAAATTACCCAACACTAGATATCGAGAACAAAAATAACATGCACAACTGCTGCTCTTTATAAACTTTGACAAAAACAATCAAACAAGGTTGTTTTAGTTGTTTTGCTTTCGATTATTTACACAAACATTGTAATAAAAATGATGGGCATATTCGCAAGTAATTAAGTACAACAAAAATGTACATTTTCGAAATTTTGCTTACATATACTCTTAAATATAGTTAATAATTCTTACCCAAATGTTTTTGAGAAATGTAGAAGAGTTGCCGTTAATGTCTGGCGATCAAGCTGTGCCGTTTGAGTGGGTTCAGCTACTGAGGACCGAAAAACTCCAAGATGGTGATCCCATCGAGTTGCTTTGTATGGAACCCCTTTAATAACACAATTTATTTTAACATAGTATTACATTTTAAAAGATATTGTATTTACCGTTTGCTCGTCTTTGTGAAGCAGCACTGCTAGAATTACTCATTACATTTGCTTTGGAATTGGACGTAGCCTTTAGCCGGGCTGGAACTACTTTAGCAGCAGAATCACGGGCTTCAAAAGTCATTACACACGATGCGACAACTATGAATCCTCCAAAGCCCATTACAATTGGGCCGACATAGGATAAATTACTTAAATGAAAACCTTTTGCTTCATTTTTCACTCGAATAGTTAAATTTCCCCTAACCTCTGAACCAACCGAGAGTTGATCTGCATAGTATCCTAGATAATTATCACATTTAAAATCGGTTAGAGTACAATCGTAGAAACGCTTACCCACAGTGGCCATGCATGCACCTAGAAGTATCAAAACCATACCTAATATCAACGCACGACATGCATGCCACAGGCATTTCGAAGATATTTTGCCTCGAACTACCTGCACATTCCATGTTGCTCCAGATGCAGGGTGAGCTCTTCTCAATTTTCCCAGAGAATGTTTTCTTCTCATTGTACATTGCGTCTCCTTTCTTGAAGGCATTACAAAATCTACGCAAAATGCTTTTAAAAAATAATGCTACTCTTTTCCATTAATATATCAACAACGGTACGCCCATTTAAACTAAAACTTACAGATTCTTCTTGCTCTTATCAAAAGTCGTTTGAACTTCATAAATGTATACGTATTTATGTATGTAAAATCACTCCGTATGAATATGTATATGCATACATACTATTAATAATTATAAACATATGTAGATACATATGTACATTGTAACATACCATATTACAACTTTGACATAATAAAATTAAGCAGCATAATTTGGATTAGTTAATACTCTTCAGGTATATCATTGTTTCAACATTCCTAACTTACACATGTTCACAACTAATTTCTTTTCTGAAAAATGATTACGCGAATTGTATCAATTTAATATTCTTTATATATATAAACTAAATGGCAAAGAAGAGTTAATGGGAAAAGAAATTATTTTACTTTTAAAATTGAATTAACATTATCATAAGTTGCCTACGAAATCTCACACGTTTATAGCATAGTACCTGCAACCGAATATCCTAAGTTTTAAGTTGCGTCTGATAATGATTTTTGGTGGATATCGCCTTATTATTAAACTTCTCTTTTATCTCTTACGTCTCTTTCTATTGTGGTCTACACAGATTATTTTTAACATTTTTAACTGTTTTGAACTACCGTTTCTACACAAATCGGTTATCCAAACTTCGGTTTGTATTACTGAATGTTTCTTAGATTTTTATCTGCGCCATCTATTGTGCGGTATATTATATTCTTTATTATATTGTGGCGAAAATACACTTTACTGCCGACAACGCCAACTAGCGTAAAAGTGAATTGGTTGCCAATTGACGACTGAAGTACTACTGGCGGATTCTTTTGTCCCTACCAAAGTCCATTGACGCGAAGTCATTGAGGCACAGCACCACGTAGCGGGATATTTTGTCCCTCCCAAAGGAATATAGAATTCTGACAGATCGTTAGCAGGAACAAATTTCCATAGAATCTTTCAATTCGGTCGTGATTTAAAACGATATTATCTATTAGAAAATGAATGCTTTTAACTACAGTAAATGTTTTAATGTTGAAAGCATGTACCAAAGTCTGGATTTAAGTGGTTGTCAAGTGATTATAAGAGACAGTTCAAGTATAATAGTGCTTTGAAAAATGTGAAAATTGCACTTGTGGCAAGAAGAAATTGTTGTTTTTTCTTCTTTAATACAGCGTTTGTTTATTTAATTGATCAACAAACACAGTTTGCATTGTGTACTAGTCACTTAAAATTCAATTGAACATGAAAAACATGTAAAATTTCCTCGAACACACGTGTTTTTCTTGCATTTTTCAAGGCACAATTGTGTATAACTTATCACTTCTAAACACTTCACAACCAACAATACCAAAAGGAACATATCTTTACTCGATATTCCATAATAAATTGTATTTGAAACTAACAATTTTATGTTAGCTTTTACAAATTTATTTCTCCACCAAATTTCAAGTTTCAATATAAATTTGTTCCCGCCGTTGAACTGTCAGAATTCTATATTCCTGTGTAGCTACCAAAAATTTCCGCCAGAAGTACTTCAAGTCGTCAATAGAACTTTACACGGAAACTTTAAATTCGGTAGAGAAATAAATTTGTAAGCTAACATAAAATTATTAGTTTTAAATACAATTTAATGTGGAACGTCGAGTAAAAATATGTTGTTTTTGGTACAGTTGGTTGTAAAGTGTTTAGAAGTGATAAATTATATACAATTGTGCTTTGAAAAATGCGGGCAAAACACATTTGTTTGAGGAAATTTTATACGTTTTTCTTGTTCAATTAATTCAATTTCACTGACTAGTAAATAATGCAAAGTGTGTTTGTTGACCAATTAAATAAATAAACGCTGTATTAAAGAAAAAACAACAATTTCTTTTTGCCACAAGTGCAATTTTCACATTTTCCAAAGCACTATTATATTTCAACTGTCTCTTATAATCACTTGACAACCACTTAAATCCAGACTTATGTACATATATGCTTTCGACATTAAAACATTCACTGCAGTTAAAAACTTTAATTTTCTAATAGGAAATATCGCACTAAATCACGACCGAATTGAAAGATTCAATGGAAATTTGTTCCTGCTTACGATCTGTCAGAAATTTATGGACCTTCGTAGGGATAAAAACTCCCACTACGTGGTGGTGTGCCTTAATGGCTTCTCGTCAATATATTTTTGCGGTTTTTACAGATTTAATTACATCCGTTATAATTGCGCTGCGTAGATAGAATAAATACAAGCCATTATATATGTGGCTACTTATATACTAGCAGCCTCACCTACTCAAAAACATTATTATCCAGCAGATCATAGAAGACGCTGAGAACTACATGGAGAAATGCTGGAAGATTCCGTCGCAACAGCTAACGTTAAATACCAATATAAATAATGGCTTTTAATTATTCAATCTTCGCAGTACAAATAAATCGGACGTGTTTTAATCTGTACAAAACTACAACGCATCATTTCAAATAAAGAAACAAATAGTAAATTACAAGTGAACAAATTTTTTTATTGGCAACCAACTGCCAAATTGGTGATCCCGACGTGATTTAATATATATGTACATGAACATACATTTTTTTGAATTTAAAAGTGCGTTCATTGTCCTTTTGAAATTCCAACCCTTTGTGTGCCTTCTGCAATTTTCAACATTTCGTGTTCTTTCTGCAACTTTTAACATTTTCAACCCTGTGCCTTCTGCAAAATTTTAACGGTCCCTCAAAGTGAAATGGCAAATTCCGATAGTGGTAAATTTAACAACGCAACTGCGTCTCCATCTAACTCGGCAACTACATCTGGGGACGAGCTTATGGAAATCGCGGCGTTAAAAAACTTAAAAATTCCGTCCTTTTGGAAGATAAATCCAGCGCTGTGGTTTGTGCAAATTGAAGCACAATTTCAAAACAACCGCATTTCATCGGACAACAGCCGTTTTAACTCCATCATCGCTGCTCTGGATCCTGAAATCCTGAACGAGGTGTCCGACCTGGTCCAAAAACCACCTGAAACAGATAAGTACCTAACATTCAAAAATCAATTGGTAGCTAGATTCACAGAGTCCAAGGAGCGGCAGCTGAATAAGATAATGACGGCACTTGAACTCGGGGACAAACGCCCTTCAGGCCTCTTGCGTGAAATGAGGAGACTAGCGGGACAGAATGTGCCAGACGACATGCTGTCCACAATTTGGATGTCACGATTGCCGAGTTACGTACGCGGAATCCTGTCCGCTAGTCACAACGTTGACCTTACTGCGCTGGCAGAAATAGCTGATAGGATTATGAACAACATGTCAACCAATGCTGTTTTTTCCCCCGAAGTATCCGAGGAGAGGCAACCTAATAATGACCTCGACAAGCGTCTAGCACTGATTGAATCCACCCTATCGAAACTGGCAGCGCTCGTCAACACATCCAACGCAAGCCAAACACCAAGTAGACCCCGAGCTCAATCACGAAACAGGTCTAGGACAAGAAGGACCGCTTCGCAGGGGAAACGTTCACCAGTGTGCTTTTTCCACAGGAAATTCGGTGCAGCAGCTCGTAACTGTAAGTAGCCTTGCAGTTACACTTCTAAAAAACGTATAAGCCTGTTGTTATCAAAGGCGGTTGACAACAGTTCCCACTTTATTCAAGAAAGCCGCATTTACATATTCGGCAAGGAGACGAACACAAAATTTCTCCTCGATTCCGGATCAACTATTTGCGTGTTACCTCGTCCAAAAAACTGGAATAACAACAGAGGCGAGATGACACTTCTAGCTGCAAACAACTCTCTAATACACACATATGGACAAAAAACCCTAACACTCAACCTTGGTCTTCGGCGAGCAATTACTTGGCCCTTCATTATTGCTGATGTTAAAACTGAAATAATTGGTGCAGATCTACTCACACATTATTGATTGGTCATCGATTTGAAAGCCAGACGTGTCATCGACAGAACAACTTCGTTGACAGTCAAAAATTTTGACTATCAGTGTTTGTGATGTATACACGAATCTCGTCAACGAGTTAATCCTGGCTAGAGGCAACCAGCCACACAAATCGAAATCCATCAACGTGCAACACTGCATCGTCACCACCGGGCAACCAGTTGCAGAACGACCTCGCTGACTTGCAGGTGACAAATTTCAACAGGTCAAGGCTGACTGCAACGATTTAAAAAAAAAGGGTTATTGTCGACCATCCAGCAGTCCCTGGGCAAGTCCAATTCATCTCGTCGAGAAGAAAACTGGCGGTTGGAGATGTTGCGGCGACTATCGACGGCTAAACGCTAAAACGCAGCCAGATAGCTATCCAATTCCTCATCTATTGGATTTCGCCGAACAGCTACACAACAAAAATGTCTTCTCCATCCTAGATCTCGACAAGGCATACTACCAGATCCCGATGAAACCAGAGGACATCCAGAAAACAGCAGTTACCACAGCTTTCGGTTTATTTGAGTTCATTGTTATGCCGTTTGGTCAGAAAAATGCTACTCAGACCTTTCAAAGACATATGGACATGGTGTTACGTGGACTAGACTTCGTCTTCTACTATATAGACGACATCCTAATCGCGTCAAACTCGGATGAAGAACATCGTCTCCATGTCCAACAAGTCCTACAATGTCTTCACGAACATGGACTCATAATCAATATTAAAAAATGCATCTTTGGAAGGTCTGAGGTCACTTACCTTGGACATACTATCAACAAAGATGGCTGCAGGCTACCCGAAACCAGAGTTGAGATTATCAACAACTATACGAAACCAACAACCATCATGGAACTTCGTCGTTTACTTGGAATCGTTAACTACTACCGCCGGTACATACCACATTGTGCCCACATTCAAGCACCCTTGAACGGACTCATCACTGATTCCAAGAAAAACGACAAACGACCCGTTCCATGGTCTCCTCTGGCTGAAGATGCCTTCCAAGCCTGTAAGGATAGCATCAACCGTGCTACGCTACTGCACCACATAAATTCGAAAGCTTCACTTGTGCTAACGTCGGATGCATTGAACATCGCTTTTGGTGCCAAACTGGAACAGGTGCTGAACAACCAATCCCAGCCGATCGAACTATTTTCAGCGAAGCTGTCACGTACACAAAGTCGCTATAGTACGTACGATCGAGAGCTTTTAGCGATTTATCTTGCGGTTCGTTTCTTCAAGCACATACTAAACGGTCGTCATTTCGCCGTGCAAACGGATCACAAGCCGCTAATATGCGCATTCCAACAACACTCTGACCAAGCACCATAACGACGTTTAAGACAGACAGAACATCACCTACCTTCAAGGCAAACAAATATCGGTAGCAGATGCTCTGTCGCGAATCAACGAGTTGACCTCACCGGAAAAGTTCGACACGCGAGAACTTCACCTGTCACAACTCTTGGACAATGAACTGCGAACAATTTTGAAGCAGAACGACTCCTCACTCGAATTGAAAAAACTCTGCATAGAGCCTGGAGTCAAAATCTACTGCAACATTTCGGACAACACAATTCGCCCATACGTACCAACATCTCTGCGTCGAAAGGCCTTCGAATCCATCCACGGTCTTTCTCACCCAAGCGGAAGAGCAACTAATCGTCAACTGCGACAAAAATACGTATGGCCCAACATCGGCAAAGACGCTTTGGAGTGGTCACGCAACTGCGTGCAGTGTCAACGTTCTAAGGTACATCAACACACCAAAATCCAGCCAGATTCAATTGTAGTTTCCGAGAATCGCTTCCACCACGTCCACATCGACTTGATCGTCCTTCCACACTGCCAAAACAACAGGTACTGTCCAACAATGATAGACCGTTTCAGCAGATGGTCACAAGCAGTACCTCTGTAGGACATGCAAGCAGACACAGTAGCTGCGGCGTTCTATACGCACTGGGTTGCTCGATTTGGTTCACCGACATCGCTAACCACGGACCAAGGCACTCAATTTGAATCTGCGCTTTTCAACGCCCTTACCAACCTGATAGGGACGGTGAGAATACGCACGTCGCCTTACCATCCAGCTTCGAATGGACTCATCGAACGTTGGCATCGTACCTTGAAAGCTGCTCTTATGTGCCATGAAGAAACCAACTGGGTTGACGCTCTTCCGACAGTGTTGTTAGGACTACGAACGATATGCAAAGAAGACATCAAGGCCTCCGCAGCAGAGATGCTATACGGAACAAATCTAAGAGTTCCAGGTGAGTTCTTCGTTGACAACAATACTGTACCAAATCCACAGGTATTCGTTGAAAAATACCGGGAAGCCATGCGCAAGTTTCGCTCAACACCTACGGCGAATCATTCAAACAACAAAAGCTTTGTTCCACCAGACCTCTACAAATGTTCCCATGTATTTCTGCGATGCGATGTTGTGAAGAAACCACTGGAACAACCATACACCGGCCCACATCCAATACTCCACCGGATCAATGACCGTCTATTCAGTATAAATGCAGACGGACGAAAACTGAATGTTTCGGTTGATCGATTAAAGCCAGCACGTCTTCATTCAGATTTTCAAGATAGTCCACCAAAACAGAGAATCCGCTTGAAGAAAAAAGTTACGTGTAGCATTCCTTCACAGTCTAATCGCTAGAGCACTCAAACAACTTTTTCCACAACAATCGTACACGGACACACATCCTGCAATTACAAAAAGTTAAATAACAAATCTTCACAATAAGCACACAAATCCTGCAATAACTAAACTCTAACCAGCAACAACAATAGAAGAACATCTTTAATCAAAACGCAACAAGACGTCCAAATGTATCAACGATAGGTGAGCAATGACATTTCCTACTCATCGTGACTACGTCACTAGAGGGGGAG
Organism: Myathropa florea; assembly: GCA_930367185.1. Lineage (NCBI taxonomy): Eukaryota > Metazoa > Arthropoda > Insecta > Diptera > Syrphidae > Myathropa > Myathropa florea. The sequence goes on along the minus strand of OV884004.1, from coordinate 63,758,403 downwards.
TCCTGTGGCGACCTACGGCGACCAGTAGCAGCCTCACCTACTCAAAAACATTATTATCCAGCAGATCATAGATGACGATTAGAACTAGAAGGACAACTGCTGAAAGATTCCGTCGCAACAGCTAACGGTAAATACCAGATAGAAACATATAGTAAATTAAAAGTGAACAAATTGTTTTATTGTGCAGAACTCGGCAATGAAAAGTTAATTCAGCTGTATAATATTCAATAGGAAAATGATTTTTATTGAGGTTCGTCCTTTACAATGGATGATTGAAGCAGGAGTGAATTATGGCTGAAACACAACGTCAGCGTCAGCGCTGGCTTTCAACGCACACAATTCAATGGACATTCACGAAATACTGCAGCAACCTACGTAAATGAAAAATGAGAGAGATGAGAGGATCGTAATCCCAACGCACGTCATTATTCAACATGTTGGATATTTTTTTGACGCTGTAAAAGCGAAATTGAGATATGTTTCCCAAATTGAGAGCAACTGACATTTGAGACATGAAAACAGCTGACTAAAATTATTTCAACGGCAAGACTAATTTGAACGAATACGCCAAATTAGCAACAAGAATCACTTTTAAAATTTTTTAACTTTCATGGCATTCATTTTCCGCAATTAATTTCTTTGACGTTGTATTGTTTGGCCAGAATATTTTTTGATTTGACATTTCAGAAATTAAAACAGCTGACGGAATATTTTTTATTTGATATTTGCGAGAGAGAGGGAGGAGCTTATGGCTGAAACACAATAGTGCGTCAGCGTCAGCGCTGTCTTTCAACGCACACAATTCAATGGACATGCACGAAATACTGCAGCAACCTACGTAAATTAAAAATGAGAGAGATAAGAGGATCGTAATAAAACGTAAAACGTAATCCCAACGCACGTCATTATTCAACATGTTGGATATTTTTTTGACAGAGGGAAGCGCTGTGAGAGCGAAATTGAGAAATGATTCCCAAATTGAGAGTTTTTTTCCCAAATTGAGAACATTTTGTGGCAACTGACATTTGAGAAATGAAAACAGCTGACTAAAATTATTTCAACGACAAAACTGATTTGAATGAATATGCCAAATTAGCAACAAGAATCACTTTTTTAATTTTTTTAACTTTCTTGGCATTCATTTTCCGCAATTAATTTCTTTAACGTTGAATTGTTTGACCAGAATATTTTTTGATTTGACATTTCAAAAATTAAAACAGCTGTGGGAATATTTTTTATTTGGTATTTGAGAGAGAGTGGAAGGAGCTTATTAACGCAGTGCGTCAACGCACACCCTCCGTAACATGAAGTCGAACAGCGCAACGCACTATTGTGTTTCAGCCATTATTAACGCAGTGCGTCAACGCACACCGTCCGTAACATGAAGTCGACTAGCGCAACGCACTATTGTGTTTCAGCCATTAAGAAAACGAAAAAGAATAACGTACATATTCAAATTTGAGAATGACAGAAAAAAGAGAAAAGTAATAAAACGATTGCCGCGACATCTAGCGATGGTTAGTTAGCGCAAGTTTGAAGCTACGCTCAACACACCCTCCTCAAACAGCGCGCATTAACAGATTTCCATTCCGATGTCCCTCATACATCTATGATGGGTCCTGGCAATGGCTTGGTGAAAATGTCAGCTGGCATTGCTTTTGTTGGTGTGTAGATTATGGTAAGCTGCTTCTTTTTAATCAAATCTCGCACGAAGTGATATCTAGTCAAGGTACATATAATAAGGTAATATACTTGGCGCAATTATTTTGGTCTCGTTCTGCGCATCTATCAAATTCTGGCAATATGACCGACTTCTGTGATGACAAAGGCGGAAATAGTTTGGTAGTTATAAATTTTTGATTCAAAAAGTGTTCAAAGGTTTTAAAATGCGTTGTGCTATGTACGGGTGTTGTGTTAACAACGATAAAATCAAAAATAAAATTGGAAACGAGAAGATATCGTATCACTCGTTTCCAAAACAAAATAAAATGTGCAAGCAGTGGGTTTTTTTGTGCCGCCGAAAAGACAAATTCAATACAAAAACGGCGCGAATTTGTGGCAAGCATTTTAAAAAATGTGATTTTATCATTAATCCTTTGTACGAACAATACGGAATTGTTCTAAAAACAACTAGAATTAAAGCAGATGCTGTTCCTTCACTTTTGCTACCATTACAAAAGGACGAAGAAGTGACGAGCCCACGGGATTTACGGATTCAAAATAGAGTTTTGATCCCAAGGTATGTGAAGAACGATTATTATAACCGTTATTTAGACTAATAACACTAAATCGTGTTTTTATTATTTCAGTGTTGCACTAACTGTGCAAGACAAGGAGAACATGGAATTAGAAGTCCCCACGGAGAATTTATTCCTACCAACCCAGTGTGATTGCTCCACACAAACTGATGCTTCCAAGGTAGACTGCGGTACACAAGTGAAACCATTGATGGTCGACTGTAGTACACAAACTGATGAAAACATCCCTACATATTCTCAGTAAGTAAATGACTTATTCAATTAGTGTAATGAGAATTTCAACCACTGTTTGTATTTTGCAGATTATTGGAGCAAATAGCAAAACTGAAAGCGAAAAACTGGAAGCAGCAAAAAACTATTGACTCCGTTGGTCATATTTTTGCCAAGGGCCAATTAAGGAAATTGCAATGTCCTCAGAAACGTGCAAAATGGTCATCAGACGATATTGCTAATGCGATCGCAATACATGTAGCTGGGCCCCGAGCCTACCGATTGTTGTTGCGGAAACAATACCCTCTTCCAGCTGTGATAACACTTAAAAAGTGGTGCTCAAAATTAGAGGTATATCCGGGAATAATTCAATCCGTTTTGAATATAATGAAGAACATCGATATGGAAGAAGTCGATAAAATTTGTGTACTTTCATTTGACGAAATGAAAGTCAAAGAAAAAATTGTCTACGACAAACGGAAGGATGAAACCCTCAAAGCTGCGAAATACGTCCAAGTGGCAATGATAAGGGGTTTGTTTGGCAATTGGAAACAACTAATTTTCTACGATTTTGACCAACGGATGACCAAAAAAATACTGTTTAGTATTATTCGGGAATTAAGTGTGTGCGGCTTCAAAGTGTGTGCAATCGTCTGTGATCTCGGGGGAACGAACCAAGGTTTGCTGCGTGAACTTGAAATCACGGTTACAAAATCGTTTTTTCAAAACCCAACCGATGTGTCAAGGAATGTTTATGTGTTCGCTGATGTGCCTCATCTCATGAAACTCATCCAGAACAACTTCGTTGACAATGGTGGTTTCATTTTGGACGGGCAACTGGTTTCCAGAGGAATCATTGAAGAGCTAATTTCAAAAACCAATGATAAGTCGGATTTAAGTATTGCATATAAAATTTCACTAACCAATTTATATGTTAAAGGTGCAGAACGTCAAAAAGTGAAGCTGGCAACAAAACTTTTTTCACACACGGTCTCTCAAGCTATTATGCGGGCTGGTAGTTTAGGGGAACTAAGTTGCGAAGGTTGGCTTAAGTGTTCCGTTTTTTTCAAACAGGTAATAATTCTTATTTCCTTAAAAATCTAGTGTTAAAAATGTACATCTTTACAATTTCAGGTGAATGATTGGTTCGACTGCCTGAACGTAAGAGTTCCTTACCAGGATAGTCGCTAACGAGTTCAAGGCGTTGGACTTTCAGAATCGCTTCAATTTGGAATTGTCGATGAGATGACTTCCGTAATGCTCAATATGAGAGTTAAAGGAAAACGAACCATGATGCCCTTCCAGAAAGGTAATGTTGAATTAACCAAGTTTTTTGATTTTACAATCTTACAATACTTTTAGGCATTGTCATGACGAATAATTCTCTAAAACTTCTGTACAACGACTTGAAGACTGAATACAGTATTTCGTATTTACTGACATACAGACTTAACCAAGATGTTTTAGAGAATTTTTTCGGAACGATTCGATCCAAAGGTGGCCTATATGATCATCCAAACCGTTTGGAATTCATGTATCGACTTCGGTCATACATACTTGGACGAAATGAAGGAAGTTTATCTGTGAATGGTATGTTTTATTCTGTAAATAACCATATATTCTTTTAATACAACACGTTCATATTTACATCTTCCACAAGCAATACTTTAGTAGATAGTACACCTGATTTAGAAGGCACGGGCTATTTAAGTAGCACTCTACTGAAGACGTTCAATGCGGACTTCATACCTACTGAAGAGCCAGCAGATGAGCTGGAATCCCTACAGTACGATGGACTGGAGCATTTAGCAGGATACATTTGCCACAGGATCAATAATCCAGATTTAGCTGAACAAAATACGCAGCAAGAGACATCGTTCACGTGGACAAATCAACTGACGAAGGGATTTCTTCAAAAACCTAAAGATGAAATGATGGTGAATATGGAAAAGATGGAAGTAATTTTTAAGAGATTTAATAAAGATGATTTAGTTTACTGTCGTAACTATTTAAAAAAGTTACTGACTTTCTCGAAAGACATACCGTCCGAAAGAAAAGTAAAAGAAATTTTCTTACGATCACGTATGTACTTTAGAATTAAGCATTTTAATAATAAAATAGAAGATAATTTAACAACAAGAAAAAGAAAAATGATAAAAACAATACTGTAAAATAGAGTTAAGCTAATCCGTTTTGAATTTGTGATATTTTTTTGTAAACGTAGAATCATTTTTATATTACCTTATGTTCTAATAAATTACATACATATATGTTCAAGGAATGGAATTCGTTTTTCTGTGTTATATTTTCTCATATACACCCATTTTAAATTTGTTTTCAGATACACCACACCAAGTCGCAGACAATTGTTGTTTTAGAATCGCTATTAAACAATATTTTTTATTATAAATTAATAAAAGTATCCGTAAAGAATTCGAACTGAAGCAATTATTACATATGTAAACAAAAGTTGATCACACTCGGCAGCCATCTTGGATTTCTTCGGTGTTTACTTTTTTGACACATGCGCAATATATTACCTTATTATCCGTACCGTGATATCTAGTAGCAATATGTTTGGTACGTGAATGACATACCGCGTTTTCAGCTATATGCTTCGCACCACGATTCTGAATATTAATTTCTACCATTAAGTTGCGCAAATATGTTGCTTCTCTGGGTGACTCGGATAAAGCGACATATTCGGCTTCCGTCGTTGAAATAGTAACTGACTTTTGTTTTTGTGAACGCCAAGTAATCGCTACACCGCTTAAAATGAAAACGTATCCGGTGTATGAGATATGATCAGCTTCATCGATGGCGTGGTCAGCATCCGAAAAACCTCTGATTCCCAAAGAGTCCCTTTTGCAGACAAGTCCATGGTTCTGTGTCCCTTTCAAATATCGTAAGATCCGCTTAGCTGCAGACCAGTGAGCATCTTCAATTCAATTCAATTCAATTTCTATTTTCAATAGCTGTTGTTGAACTGCGCCAATCGGTTCAAAGTGAATGAAATGTCCGGTCTCGTAGGTATTGTTAAATACATTAAAGAACCAATGAGTTGTCGATATATTTATCCTCTTGATTTTTCTCCTGGTGGCAGTTTTGTCCTTGAGTCACTTGGTGTATTCATCGGTTTAAATTTAGACTCATCCATTTTAAATCTTTTCAGTAACTCTTTGATGTACCCCGACTGCATCAGCTTGATTTCACAATCTTTTTTTGACATATTTCCACTCCTAACCAATGTCGTGCCAAACCGAGATCTTTAATTTCGGAAGTTCTTGCAAGGCCTCTCTTTATTTCTCGTAACATTTGTTGGCTTTTGGAAGCTATCAAGATATCGTCAACGTGTACGGCAACAATTTGTGAACTGCTCCTTTCTTGAATCGTATTACAAACAAGTATCGCCTGAAGATGCTTTTAAACCGAGGTCTTATAGTACAGCATTAAGCTTTTCGTGCCACTGGCGACCAGCCTGTCGAAGACCGTACAGTGCTTTGTTCAAACGGCACACTTTATTTCCGTTATTTAATAATTGACGCTTACTAAATCGCCTTCACCTTTATATTCTTTAATTAAAATTTGCAAGGCCTTTTGAATGTGATCTGGCGGTTACATGAATATTTCTTTTCTAGGTGTCCATTTAAGTACACAGCCATGACGTCCATTTGATGAACTTCCATATTCTCGCGTATTGCCAATGCAATAAGAAGTCGAATATACTCAAGACGAGTTACAGGTGCAAGAGTGCCTGTGAAGTCGACTCCTCGACACTGAGAAAATCCTCTTGCTACAATGCGAGCCTTTTTACGATCTAGCGATCCGTCCGGTTTCATCTTATTACGCACAACAATTTTACTGGATACAACTGCTCTATTGGGTCGACGAGTTCCCAAGTCTCATTCTTGATGAGTGCTCGAACTTCTTCAGCTATAGCCTTAAGCCAATCATCAGCTTCCACACTATTCATTGCATCCTCCAACGACACCTCTCCAATTTGCGCCGCTTCTCCTAGTAAAATCTGCTCCTCTTCTGCATCCATGTAAATCTCATCACTGTTTTCTGTTTGAGAAATTTCCTTATCATCAGATTCTGACTCGATCCTAGGTTGCTTTTCATCAGCAGTGCGCGTTTTTGACTTTGGTACTTCATCCGATGCTGGCGTAGATTCCTCGAACTCCGTGCTTGATCCCGATGATGTGATGGTAACTGTTGAGTTTATCGTCATGTAACAATATCACTCTGTCCACGAGCGTGGGACCAGACACAAAAGTTGAAATTCACGCATATCTTGCTTCCGTAGCAAAATCTTAAGTCATATTTCTCAAGGTGAATATCTTGTTTCCGTAGCAAAATCGCAAGTCATATTTCTCCAGGTGAATTTTTCGATAAGCGTCTGTTCTCACACTCTTGGAGGAAAAAACAGTTTTGTATTTTTGAGTTTGATGTGATCCGTCGTCACTGCACGACCTAATGAAGTGTAACTTGCATATTGTATTTTATTTATTTTTTATTAACATAAAAATTGGCGACCGTGACAGGACTCTGTTGCTATAGTTTAGTAACACCTGCGTGAACAGTGCAAGTGCGTGGAGAGTGTAGTGCAGTGAGAATTTAGTGACGGAAAAAAGAAATAGCAGAAAATTTAGAATGTCCAAAGTGTCAGAAGAAACCAAAATTGAAGAGTATGCGAACCAGCAAGGAATAACTGGTGAGGAATTATGTCGCATCGCGCCGAACTATGGGAAAGACGCGGATTGCAGGAAAACTCCATCATACTTGGCTGAGCGCCTGGAAACATTAGAAAAGCTGTGGAAAGAATTCGATGATACAGACAGTCAGATTCGAGAGGCCTTTCCTTATGAATTGGAGCATCCCTATTTCAAGAAGGACTACTACGAGGCAGTACGAAAGGTGGTAGAGCACATGCGGAGTGACGTCGAGCGTCGACTCACAGCACAATCGAAGCATCAATCAGCATCAGAGCAATATCTTGAAATAGAGCAGGCAAAGGGTGGAATGGCAGTCGGCTGAGCCAATCAGCATGGTGCTGTTTCCAAGTAGAAAGCAGCAATACCGACTTCTGACCCGTTTTCATTTATTTATTTATTTATTGCTGCTTAATACAAGCGAACTTAATCTAACTTAATAAACTAAACTTAAGAACTAAAAACATAACTTAGGGGGAAGAATGGCGAGTCTTAAGACCATTTCGGAGAGATGATTTTGAGAGGTGGAAGTTGAATGAGCGATTAGCGATGTTAGCAAAACGAAACATTCTGGAGATAGGGGAGTTTAAGCCATAATTAGTACGGTGTGAAAAGTAAGTCTGCAATTTCGCGACGCGTTTCAAGAGATTCGAGACGTATAAGTTTTAGGCGTTCCGAATAAGGGGGCAAGTTAATTCTGTCAGCCCAGTTGAGATCGCGAAGGGCAAAACGTAAGAATCTGCGTTGGACGGCTTCTATACGTTGGATGTGAACAAGATAGTAGGGGGACCAGACCGGACTGGCATATTCAAGGATAGGTCTAATGAAGGAATTAATTCATTGCATAGGAAGTAATTTCTAGCCGGTTGCAGTCGTTTTCGGGAGAATGTAATAGATTGTCACTTGCTGACATTCAACTGGAGAAAGTTTTTCTTACACCAAACAGAGAATCTATTGAGATCACGTTGAAGGGGTTTAGAGTCAGAGGGAGAAGAGATGTAATTAAAGATTTTCATATCAACGGCGTAAACAGAAAGTTGAGAGTTCTTGATGATGTAGACAACATCATTCGTAGTAAGGACGAAAATTAAAGGACCCAGGTGGCTACCCTGCGGAACACCTGATGTAGCGTTAAAAGACTTTGAGACAACAGATCTAAATAAAACTTAATATTTTCTTCCTTCCACATACGCATTTACCCATTTGACGAGACTTGGTGGGAAACCTAGAGCGTTTAATTTAAACATAATAATATCGTGTGATATTTTATCAAATGCTTTGCTGAAGTCGGTAGCTATCACGTTAACTTCTTTCCCATGTTTAAATGCGCGTAGTGCTTCAGAGACAAATTGCGTGAGATTCGTCGTGGTCGACCTGCCCTTGAGAAAATCGTGTTGTGAAGAAGAAAACAAAGATTTGCAATGGAAATACACTAAATCCTAAACGATGCTTTCAAAAACTATAGGAATGCAAGAAAGTTTGGCTATAGGGCGGTAGTTATTTACCTCATTTTTTGAGCCTTTCTTATGTATAGGAACAATGAATTAATTCTTCCAAGGCGGTGGGAAGGATCCTTGCGAGGTGGACATAAGGAAGAGTCAGAGGTTGGGCCAAAAGTTTTGCGCATTTGTTGAGAACTACTGCCGGTAACCCATCGGAACCAGGAGTATAATCGTCCTTTAGGTTATTTAATTTCTCTTCAACGATGGGGACGGTGATGTTGATGGAAACTAGTGAAGTTTGGGCGCAGTTGTTCATGTAGGATCAACATCAACGTCAGTGGAATCGTCGGAGTACGACTGACTCAAGAAGTCCGCGAACAGGTTTGCAATGGTTTGCGGGTCTGACGAAACTGTATCTTCGAATTTATGAGTTGTAGGATAGTTATCATATTTCCGTTTGGTATTAACGAAATGATAAAAGCTCTTGGGATCTGTAATGAGATTAGATTGCATTCGGTTGATGTACTCTTGGTAAAGACGTTCATATTGGTCAGCAAATTTTAAATGGAATCGCTGGTATATGGAGTATTCAAAACCAGTCAGAGATTTGAAATAGGTTTCCCAGAGTTTGTTCTCTTGTTGCGAAGCGAGCGTAGGTGTTTGTTATACCAAGGTGGGAAGGAAGTAGAGTTTCTGGTGGTCTTATAAGGGACTGATTTTAGAATGCAATCAAAAATTATAGACTAAAGGGACGAAAGAGCAGTTTGAACGTGCAGATGAGCATTATTAAAGTTGGCGTAACTGAGCAAGCTATTAAGTTTGTCAAAGTCCGCTTTTCGAAAATTTAAACTATATGAGTTTGGTGTATGATTTTTCTGAATTAAGTCGCCATAAGAAAAGGAAAGAAATAGGGGTGGGTGATACTGGTCTAAAGTAGACAAATTGCCTAGTAAGGCAGTTAGTTATACCACTAATTTGATATAAACCGGAATTGGAAATGCAGTCTAAAAAGACTGATTCCAATTCAGTGGTAACATTAGTCGCGACAAAATATGATTCATCATCAGATTGTACCCATTGAAGATGAGGTAGGTTAAAGTCACCTAGTATTATAGCATCATCGTTGGTATCTATGACGTCAAAAAGAGAGTCTATGGCATCAATAGCAAGCTGATAACTTCGGATTGGCTGAGAAGGGCGAATGTAGCAGCAAAACAGATAAAGATTACGTTTGAGAATGGAAATTTTAGCACAAATAAATTCGAAATTAGCAGTGTGAGAGGTTTTAAAAACTGATGAATCGTATTGGTTGTGGATGGCCAAGAGAACGCCGCGCCCGTTAGAATTATCTTCTTTTTCTAAGCCATCGTTCCGGAGAATATTAAAGTTAGAGGTAAAGCACTCATTGCTGTTTAAGGAAGAAGAGAAATTAGTTTCTGTAAGGGCGAAGACATCATAAGTTAGCTTTTGAGATCTAAAAAACGCGGAAGAAGACTTAGTGCGTAAGCCTCGAACGTTCTGATAATAAATAGACAGTTGTTTAATTTCGTGATTTGGACGGTTAGGACCGAAAATAGTTTTTATAATTAGAACGAGTTCTTTGAAGATGGGCAATATGCGACGCAAATGTGGATAGATCATTTGCAACGTTATTGGGTGGTATATTTAAGCTCTCATGAAAATTGACGAAAATCTTCTTGATGAAGTGAGACCATACCATTTATTTTGGTTATTCCGTCAACGCAGATGGAGTCGTCCTTATCATGTAAATACGCCAGATAGAGACGAACGTTGCCGTAAATTTTGCGATCACGAAGGCGTGACAGAACATAGCGGCCATCTTCACCGATGTCACTGAGTTGCTTGGTTATTTTCGCAACGGGAGGGAACAGTGGGTCAAGGAACGGTTGGAAGGTGGTTTTGCAGAGGTGGGATGTGCAGAGCGATATGAAGTGGAGGGAGTAAATGGCGCAGAGTCAGGATTAAGGTTTGATGTTGATGATGGGTTGAGAAAGTGGGATCTGCGAAAGTATTGATATTTGGCACCAGATGTTAGATCATATTTGGGAAACGGATCTGATTTAGTAGGTTGAGTTGTCAAGTTGAACGAAACTTGTTTAGGAGGCACGCGTATTTGCTTAGAGAAGTCCGGGAAAATGCCGACTTTAAAGCTCCAATTGGGATTCTTGTTAGAGGGGTAAGCTTGGTGGGTGTTACTAAGAGAGGGGGGGGGGATATTATTTGTACCAGTCAGGTTAACAGGGTGACTAGAATTAGTAGAAGCTGACAGTTTTTTTTATACTTAAGCTATCTATTTTATAATTGCCGCCAAACGGGTTCGTAAGCCGCCACTCGTATTTACTAGGGATGTGAAACAGGAAGCGTCGATTTTTCAAGTTCTTGCATTTAGAAATGTCAAAACAGAACCTTTCTTTCATGAACTCCTTCAGCTGTGTAGCAGTCATCTTTCGTGCGGCTCTGCTGATGATAAATGCGGTGAGCTCTTTCTCACTGGGATGGTTTTGCTCCTGAAGCTTTTTTAATCTATGGTCCCACTCTGTCTTGGACCAGTATGTACCGAAGAAGTGGAGTTTGGATGGTGGAGGTTAAGACTCAATAGGCGTTTGAGAGGTGGAATCGGTTGGGTTGTCGCTGGAAATGACCGTTACGTTATCGGTTACAGGGCTAACACTGAGAAGTTCATCCATTAGTGATATGTTGTTTGTAGTATCGTGCGCAGGAGGAGAGTTCATGTTCCTCGCTGCGAGATGTTGGATTTCTTCCCTGAGTTCAGTGATGGCTTTGTCCATATCCATATACGAGTAAATGGAGGATAGACGGTCACAGGCCGATAATGCAATGCTGTCGGATATGTTGTGAGGATGTAAAGTCGAGGAGGAGGTTGATTGCTGAAGCACATCGAGATCCGAGCGAATACCGTAAATCCCTTCATTGGTATGGTATGGCGCTAGTCTTCACTTTTCGATTTTATCATTTCCGAGAGCATTGTGAACTTTTTTTCTAGTTTGTTAAATTTTAAGCAAAATAAGTCACTGATCTCCTTGGCCATGATGTTCCGTTTATCGGAGGAGCTATTCAAATGTTTTTCCAGAGCCTTCAGACTATCATTACGAGGCTCAGTACGGTTTTCTAAACAATATTGGAGATCATCGATGGACTTGGGAATAAGCTCTATAGCGGAGAGCTTATTTAAAACTTTTTTGTTTTGGTTTGATAAATCCGAAAATAGTGAGGTCATTGCCTCATTATGGCACTTAATCGCTAGCAAGATGCGCGATAACGATAGTTCTTTACAATCAGGGCACACGAATTGCATCACGGTTGAGAGTTCTTTTATATAGGTCAGAGAGCGACCTTTGAGGCCAACGCACACCGGGTGATACGATTTTTGGCATAAACCACTGCAAGTAATTAGTTCACTTACGTTACCCGACCCGAATCCGCACGTTTCGCTTGCACAGCACTTTTCCATTGTTGAGGTAGGTTGAGAAAGCAGGTTGCGAAGTGTCATAGGGATAAATTGCACGAACAGCACAAGTTATAGTGGATTGCGCGCGTAGCAAATTGGGTGGCGAAGAGAAAAAGACAAGGGATAAATTGTTGCGGAGCGATTTAAAAACGCGTCTGAACTGGAGCGCGGTTAGCAGCTGAAAAAATCATCGCAACAAGTCACAAAGAGCTCAATCAATCATAGGGATAGATTTCAATTGCTAATGAACATTCGTAAAAGATCATTGGACAAGTGTGTAGCGGAAACGGCGGAGATGCGTACGGAGCATTTCTGTCACATAAAATCAAAAACAATTCAGCAGAATTGGGATGAGATAACGCTTCTCTACAGAAAGGTGGAAGAGCTGCTATCAGTTGAGGAACTCGAGTGCTACTACAACATGCAAGAGCGAGTAGAAGAAATTTTATTAATGTTGTTTGAAAGTGCAACTCCAGCACATTATCCACAGCAGACGGAAGCAATAGTTAATAAATCGATGAGACTACCAAAAATAGAACTTCCAAAGTTTGACGGAAGCTATCTCAATTGGCGCCAATTCCACGATCTCTTCAAACAGTTAATTCATGATCAGCCAACACCAGCGGCCCAGAAACTGTACTTTCTGAGAGCCAACGTTACTGGAGAGGCACACAGTCTGATTCAGCATTTCCAAGCTACCAACGATAATTACGATATTGCTTGGAATACGCTGGTGGAGCAATATGACAACAAGAGACTGTTGCTTACTGCTCAATTCAATCGATTACTCTTGCAACTATCAACAACTGGAACCGCAACTAGCCTTAGAAAGTTACACGATACAACAAAAGAGGTTATGCAGGCAATTACTAATTTGGGATTCAACGTCAACAACTGGGACCCAATGGTGGTTCACTTGATGCTGCAAAAATGGATAAAGACAGTAGAACGCTTTTCGAACAATCCCAAGATGATCCAAAAAGCAGTCCTTCTCTGGGAGAATTTCTAAAGTTCGTAGAGTCCAGATTTCAAACCTTGGAGGCCATCAGCAGACCACGCGAGGGGAGGAAGACTGCCACTGTTGCAACACGTTCCAATTGTATCGTTAATTGCTATATGTGCAATTCAGGTAAAAACAAGATATTCAATTGCTCTAATTTTCTTACTCTCTCAGGTGAAGATCGTGAGAAAGCTGTGCGACGACTGAAGCTGTGCAGAAACTGTTTGAAGCCGGGTCACTTCTCTCAATCATGTCAGTCACGAGGATGCCAGAAGTGTAGCAGCCGACGTAATACTCTTCTTCATCAAGGGCAGCACCAGCAGAAGACAAGATTCAACCGACAGCAAGAACCTATTCAGCAAGCAAGTCAGCAAAAACCCGTTCAACATCAAATTCAAAATCCACGTCAGAGTCGGCAGCATCAACTCAACAAGGGCGATGATCAAAAGGTGCATCAGTCTGGTAAGTCTTGTAAAGACAATATTAAGTTATATGCAGATCAGCCATTGAGCTCTTCTGCGAATGCAGCAATTGGTTGCAAGATGAGAAACCGTCAAGTCTATCTCGCTACGGCTGTTGTCAATATTATTTCATTGTCATTTGGAACACGAATTCCATGCCGCGTGCTCCTAGATTCGGGCTCGCAGTTACATTTTGTCACCACAACGCTCGTTCAAGCCTTGGGAATCAAGAAGCGTCGAATTGATGTGCCTATCAGTGGAAATGGTGGTCAAAAATGCATAGCCGAATATGTGACCTCAATAACATTCGAATCCAGAACATCGGCATATAAAGCAACTGTTGAGGCAACCATCATTCCCCGAATAAGCGAATATCAACCTAGTTGCGAGATGGAAATGTCCTGGGAGATACCAGCCCACACTCAATTAGCGGACCCTTCGTTCTATAAGTGTTAACGGATCGACATGCTAATAAGAACAGAAATCTTCTTTGATTTGTTTTTACCTGGAGATTTTATGCCATCAAACGATCTTCCGATCTTACGAAACACCAAGCTGGGATGGATTGTCACAGGTAGTACTTCAGCTAAAAGTGCAATCGCATATTGCAATATAGCGACGCAGCCCTCGCTCACATCCTTGGAAAAAATAGTACGAATTGGGAATCGGTAGGTCATGAAATCCCAGTAAAGAGCTTAAATAAAGAAGAACTTCAATGTGAGCAACATTTTAAAAACAACGTCAATATCCCCAGAAGGTCGATTTGTAGTCAGGTTGCCATTCAAAAGTGAACCAGGCGTGCATCTAGGAGATTCATTCGATATGGCAAGGAGACGATTCTTAGCCCTAGATAGAAAACTGGAGAAAAATATAGAGCTTAAGAAAGCCTACGTGAAGTTTATGGTTGAATATGAACAGCTGGGTCATATGACTTTGATTTCGGAAAAGGAAATACCGACAACTCATTATGTACTTCCTCATCATTGCGTGATTAAGCCTGATAGCTCATCAACAAAGCTACGGGTGGTTTTTGATGCCTCGGCAAAAACAACATCTGGGCATTCTCTGAATGACCTACTAATGGTTGGCCCGACGGTGCAACCAGATCTTTTTTCCATCATAGTGAACTTCAGAGCTCACAAATACGTTTTTACCGGGGTCATAACAAAAATGTATCGCCAAATTTGAGTAAGCCCTGAAGATCGACCATTTCAGTTCATTCTTTGGAGAGCAGAACCTGATCGTCCTTTGCAGATTTATCAGTTGAACACCATCACCTACGGAATGGCATCTGCTTCATATCTAGCAACGAGATGTCTTTTGAAATTGGCTGAAGACAATTGGGCCAGATACAGCCGAGCCTCTATGGCACTCAACCACAATGTATATATACATTGACGATTGTCTTACAGGAGCTGACACAGTCAAAGATGCTCAAGAGCTGCTGCAGGAAATCATTTTTTTTGCTGAAATCTGGCGGCTTCGAATTAAGGAAATTTTGTGCTAATAATCCAGAGATTTTGAAGAACATTCCTGAAGAGCACAGAGAGAAGCTTGTGACCTTTCATCAATCAGAGATCATAAGAACATTAGGAATGATTTGGGATCCCTCATCCGACGGATTTAAATTCAGCACCGATTCAAAGAAATTCAACATCGCAGCCTCAAGAATATGTAAGCGGACTGTTCTTGCTGATCTTGCCAGACTATTTGACCCTCTGGGACTGCTTGGACCCCTTATACTGATCGGCAAATTATTTCTGCAAGAGCTCTGGAAGTCTAGCCTATCTTATGTATTAATTCCATCGGCGAAGGTAATTGATAATATACTTAAGATCTATAGACGAGGACGGCAATATCTACGCTCAATTGTTGTGTTCGAAATCCAGAGTTGGACCTTTAAAAAGCACAAGCATTGCTCGATTGAAACTTCAGGGTGCAGTTCTCATGGTGGAACTAGTTGAAAGAATCATGCAACTATTTCCAAAAAAGATTAATAAAGTTTGTTACTACACAGACTCAACAACAGTGTTAGCTTGAATAAGAGCATCTTCCTATACATGGGAAACCTACGTCGCAGGGTAGCAAAAATTCAGTCTGTGACGGAAGCTCGTCAATGGAATTATATAAAGGGAGCCATTAATCCAGCTGATCTCGTATCCACGGGCTCAAGTCTTGCAGCACTTCGCAGATCTACGATTTGGTTTACCGGGCCTGAATTTCTCTCGCTACCTGAGAAGTTATGGGTGAACCTAGAGTGTAACATACCTGAGGATGTTCCAGAACGAAGGTAAATCTGTGCTAACAGTTTCTCAGTCTTACGATAAGTGTCTCATAAATGTTGTCAACCATAAAAATTCATTTTTTATGCTGCAAAAAATCTTCGCATGGTGCTTCAGATTTTATAGAAATTCTCGAAAATCGGAATCTTTGAGGAGCACAGGAAAATTGACAGTAGAAGAATTGCGGCAGGGCCGTCGCTTGATTTTCTTGTTTACTCAAAGAACAATATCCCAGGTGAACATACTCGGCCAAGGAGTACCCGAAACAGAAAATTTACCAAAGCTTCTCTATTAGCTGCGATACTGCTAGCATTCCTCATCATACGCACATCAACGGCAGAGATAAATGAAGACGTTGTCGTAAACAAACTAGACGACGTACGAATGTATTTCGAGGATATTGGAAAAATTCACACAATCAATAGCTTCTGGAAGATAAATATCTACTACGACTTGACAGCCTATTGGCGTGAGTTAGAAGAAATAAAGTCATATCTCAAGCTATACAATTTGCACAAAGGAAATAACGCAACGATGATCGATGCAATCAGTCACAGGATTCTAGTCATTGAAAACAACAACAAGCTCTTACATAACTCCCACTCATCGAAACACGATAAAACCAGGATGGTAAGATCTCCGTTCGACTTCATTGGTACAGTGGCTCACAGTTTATTTGGGATTTTAGACCAAGATGATGCAAAGCACATAGAAAATGAAATAGTATTTGCCAAGAAAAACGAACAACATCTGGCGGAGTTGATACACAAGCAAAGTTCTATTGCGGATTCCACCACAAATATTCTGAAACGAAATACAATGGGAATAAATAAACAATTTCAGGTTCTCAGAGAACATCTCTCTCAAACAGTAAACGTCATTCGTAAGACCCAAGGGATAAAGGAGGTAATTTTAAACTTGTCCTCACTAACGTCTTATTTGACTTTAGTGATTACAAATTTCGAACGCGTTCAAGATGGCTTGTTGAATATTGTGCTAGATCTAAACCATGCCAAAATAAACCCGCGATTAATAACGCCGGATCAGCTTGCCCTACAGATGCAATTGATACGGAACAACCTGCCACACCGACATCTACAAAATAGCGACAGTCAAGGGTCGTAGTCTGAATGAATCAATTGTATTTGAGATGCAGTTGCCGCTCACCAATACGCAAGAATTTCAAGTTTGTAATTTAATAAAGATTCCCATATGCTACCAAAATTCGAGTTACATGGTCGACTGAAATTCCTCCTATCTTGCAGTCACCTTAGCGAGAGATAAATTTTTTTCATTAACAGAGAGGGAAATAGCGTCGTGCACATCTCTTCAAATTGGGAACTATTTCTGTGCTCAGATGCATGCAACATTCATACATCGCGATAGAGGTAATTCTCATAGTTGTGAAATGAATGCATCCTAAAGCCAGTGCCAGCTCAAGATCAGTGGAGAAATCTCAAGGCATCCAATGCCTGGATATTTTCAATAGTATCGAGCATAACTGGTAACCTCATTTGTAAAGGTAATTCCCGTTCAATACATCTGATTGGGAATGTAGTCGAGTTCAAAATGGCATGTGTATTAAAACTGCCCGCCGTCATCATTCACGGGCGGATTGAATACAGCAGTCGTATAAAAAGCTCCTTTATATCAACCATAAACATCTCCAACTGGATAATGCATCAACATTTTACTAAAGACATTGCGGAGCCACCCGAGATAATTGACATTGACTTTTCAGATTTTAAGAAACTTAAGAACAAGATAGACGATGTCATTGATCAAAGCAACAATCTTCCGGAAGCCGATGGTATGAACAAGCACGATTATCATCATTATGGGCTGACCTACTTTCTGTTGGTTGGCATGATTGGGATGATAGTTGCGTATCGATACCACCACAGGAGACCAAAGCTGATGCCTAGACGCAATTTTGAAGTTAATGCTCAAGATTTAGGTTTAGAGGCTTAGGAACCCTCAAGAGGGTTAACATACTAGTTTATCGTCATCTAATAATATCACTCTGTCCACGAGCTTAATACAAGCCATAAAACCTTAAACTATACCTTAAACAATTTAGGGGTCATAAGGAGTAGAGAGAATTTCTGAGAGAGGATAAACTGCGGTAAAAGTACAGGGAGTCATGAGCATTGTTGGTCAGCCGCAGCATTCTGGAGATTGGTAAGGGTCTGACAAAGGTAATGAAGAGGGATTTTGTTACGTAGGGATTAGAGAATTGATTAGACCAGCGTTTTATGAAACCCAGAGAACAGTTGGCTTTGAGTATAATGTGATCAATGTGCAAGCAGAAATTTAGCTCCCTGTTACAAATGACACCCAAATCCCGTATTAAGGGAACTGGGGGAATTGACTCGTTGAGAAAGTAATAGGTTCTATTGGGAGGGGGAGGCGTTTACGAGAAAAGGTTATAGATTGACATTTATTGACATTTAGTTCCAAATAGTTTTTGTCACACCAGAGGTAGAAAGAGTTTAGGTCACTTTGAAAACAGAGAGAGTCATTGAGGGTAGTTATGGTCTTAATGATCTTCATGTCGTCCGCGTAAATAGATAGATCAGAATTTTTAATAATATGACCAACATCATTTATTGTTAGAACAAAGATCAGTGGACCAAGATGACTGCCTTGGTGAACGCCTGAAGTGGCGTTAATGGTTAATGGTTGAAGTGGCGTTAATGGGATCAGAGGCAGAGGATCTAAAGATGACTCGATACCGGCGATTCTCAAGGTACGATCTCAGACAAGATATAAAGGATGGTGGAAAACCCAGGGCTTTGAGTTTTAGGTAAATAGTAAGGTGGCAGACTTTATCAAATGCTTTGCTGAAGTCGGTGGTAATAACATTCACCTCCTTGCCTTCCTCTAAAGATTTCAGGGTCTTAGAGACGAACTCGGTTAGGTTAGTCGTAGTGGATCTACCCTTAAGGAACCCGTGCTGATGTGGGGAAAATATAGATCTACAGTGGAAATACAATGCGTCATATACAATGCTTTCGAAGAGCTTGGGAATGGACGAGAGATTAGCTATGGGGCGGTAGTTAAAAATGTCGCTTTTGCTCCCTTTTTTATGGATAGGAAAAATGAAGGAGTCCTTCCGTAAATTTGGAAAAGTGGCTTGGGAAAGCGAGAGACGAAAGAAAGAAGTAAGTGGAAGATACAGACCATTGACACATTTCTTAAGGAATGTGGCGGGCAGACCATCGGGACCGGGGGAGAAGTCATCCTTGAGTTGATTAATCTTTTCGCGTACCGTATCGCTAATTATGTTAATTGAGACAAGAGTCGTCTGAGGGCAGTTATTCAGGTAGCTGAAGTAATCAAGGTCAGGTTCTTGAGAGCGGTCACTAAACGATTGGCTAAAGAAATTTGCAAAAAGGTTGGCAATCATTTTAGGGTCAGCAGATGATATATTAAATAATTTCGTAGAGGAAGGGAAACCATCGGATTTACTTTTCGCGTTAATAAATTGGTAAAAGCGTCTAGGATCATTAATTAGACTGGATTGCATTTTGTTGAGGTAATCAAGATAGAGTGATTCGCACAGGGTGGAGAAGCGGAGGTAAGCATGTTGGTAGATAGTAAAATCTAAGCCAGATCTGATTCTCAGGTAACTTTTCCAAGTTTTGTTTCTGATATTGCGAAGGGTACGGAGTTCTTTATTGTACCAAGGAGGGGAAGATGAGCAGTTTCTTCGCGTCAGATAAGGTACAGATTGGAGAAGACAGTCAAAGATTGCTGTGTAGAAGAATTCGAGAGCGATATCGATGGGGGTAAGATTGTTAAGAAAGAGGCCGAAGTCTGCTTTGCGAAAGTTGAAAGATGGAACATTTTCAGAGTCAACGGCATTATTGAGAAGTTCGAAAGAAAATGTAAGGGCGAGAGGGGTAAGATAGTCATTTTCCCCCGAAGACATAAGTACTTCACATGGTATTGACACGTTTTTGCTTTTGATCGTCAAACCAGTAGCCAAATTTCTTTGATTCATTCTCAACAAGTCACTTACATTAATTAAATCTGCGATGCCACAGGTTCAAACTGGCATCGCTGACTGAAGCTGTATTAGCTTCTTCCATTTCGTTGCGAACAAAGTATAAATGTCCGACACGATGCGCAATCAATTTAACGTACTATTGCCTCGTCTTTATTGAATGTGACTTCAATTGCGTGGTCTGTGATTCTAGTAACAGAAAGGAGGTCAGTTCATAAATTTTTAATTAAAAGAGTGTCATGGAGTTTTATCGACCTTTTTGTGTCTTGATTCGTGACGTGTATTTCGGCAGTACCTCTAGCATCCACGTTTGTATACGCATAGTTTGCTAACAATAATTTGGCTTTATTCATAGCTGACTGCTTGTTTACGAACATCTGTACGTCATTGCACATGTGAGATGTGCAGCCGCTATCTAAGCACCACTGCCCTTCACTTATACCACATATACTTTGCCAGGCAATTTCTCCTTTTTCTGATGAGTGAAACGCATCACCAATGACTCGAGTTTTTGCTCTTGCTGATGATTCCCATCCTCTGTGCTCTCGTGATCTTTTGTTGGGACATTCAGATGCTTTGTGGCCAAGTTTCTGCACTTGACTGATTCTCCCTTGAGTGCACGTTGTACAGTTTTCTGGATGCATCACGATTAAATTTGAAGGCTTTGTTTTTTTTTGTTGGACGAACGAACATTGCTTCTGTCTTGCCCTCTAAATTTCTTTGATTTTGTGCTTCAGTTCTCTCCAATATTTTTGCCCTGAGAACCGCAGGCAACGGCAAGGTGCTATGGGACTCCATTGCACATCGAAACAGCTCAAAACTTGGCGGCAATCCATTCAGAAGTAAAGTTGATAACAGCTCTTCATGAATGTCTATGCCCATGCATTTTAACTGTGCAACAGCATCAAAAAATTACATAAGATGTTCACGTATATCGTCGTTTTCTTGCGTCCTGTAGGTCGCTACGCGTTTGAGTAGTGTTGCTTTCTTAACTGGCCCCGTCGATGCAAACTCTGACTTTAGACGCTCCCAAACTTGCACTGATGTTACCAGACCTTTGACCAAAGAACAACGTACATATTCAAATTTGAGAATGACAGAAAAAAGAAAAAAGTAATAAAACGATTACCGCGCCATCTGGCGATGGTTAGTTAGCGTAAGTTTGAAGCTACGCTCTACATTTATTGGAAATCAACTGCCAAAAATCTTTCAGCATGTCTCCGTGTTGTTCTCAGCGTCATCTATGATTTGCTGGCTGTTGTTTTTGATTAGATGAGGGCGCTACTGGTCGCCACAGGCCACCACAGGACCCCCTCTAGTGACGTATTCACGATGTGCCATTTCTCACCTATCCTTGCTTTATCTGGACCAGAAATCAGTTACATCGAGATACTTAACTCCTTTCTCTCTACCTTCTTCACATCATTTGACAAATTCTTTTATAACATTTTTTCGCACAGTGTCCGTGAATTTGTGTGATTTGTTTTGAACATCTGAATGACTTCACCTCTAAACTAAAAAGGTGAATTTTTTCACATTTCGTTCGTCTCGCTTAATTAATTTCCTCCTAGTTTGGAGCAACAAAAGCATAATATAAATAATTGACACTGCTGAAGGAGAACAGAAAATTTAAGTTCATACCCAAGGTATTATTTTGGTATTATTTGCAATTTATTTACTTTATTATTACTTCAAATTTTCTTCTCATTTCTAGAAGATGTTAAACGTCTTTGAAGTTCCTTGCTGAGTCCCTTGTGAAGCTACAATTTTCCCGGGAAATGGAAATAATAAATATGATTGCGTCAGGTGTGTACATGTACACCTGATCAAAAAAATAGATACACCTTACATTTTTCGTCTTTAGTGTTGCACAATGAAAGAAATGGTTAAAGTTCGCAAAAAGAGCTACTCGTAATATATTTGTATTCTATATACTTATTAAACACTTAAAACATAAAAATATTTTCAATATATACGTAAATATTTTTTTATGAAGATTAAATTGTGTTAGTTCATAAAAATGTGTGATCAAAAAAATAGATACATTGTAATTTTTTTCCAAAAATTTTAAATTAAGAGCTAAAATGCTTACTTATTTCAGTTGCAAAACTAATTACCACTAATACCCTGGGAAGTTACCCTTCTGCATTATAATTTTTGCCATCCTTTTCGGCAGGCCCGGTCCCAGCTAATTGAGCGCCCTGTGCAAGACCTGCGTTTAGAGCCCACACCCCATCCCCCACCCCCATGAGCTTTCTGGTTTTACTAGGGGGACTAATACAGTTTTGTAAATTAAGGAATGAGGAACGTATTTTTCAAGCATTAGCTTGTTGAAAACTAATAATCAAACAAATATTTTAATGTTATTTGAAAATTAAAAATTCGTTTTATATTCTTCAAGCTACTCAAAACTTTCTTTTGATCTAGTGTTTTGAAATAAATTTTTTTTCCGGTTCTAAACTAGTTTCTTAACACTCATCACCATAGTAAAGAAGATGTTTCTGGAAATTTAGATGATGTTTCAAGTAAGCATCGAATTGTTTCAAAAAACATAACAGGTGGTCATTAGGCACCGAGCTGAATCATTGACTACTAAATTGAATCAATATGAGCTGCATGGGACGAAAATGGTCTTGGTCGAATTATGTTTTCAAAACCAACATCTTTTCCCTTCATATTTGAACCATTATCATAACTTTGACTTCGACAGTTGCTTATTGAAATTCCTTGAATCTCAAGTTTGTTTAAAATTAACTTTGTAAGTTTCTCTCCGGTCTTGTCTTCTCGTTTTAAAAACCCAAAACAACAATAGCCAACAATAAGCGTAGAATTTGGGCTCTTTTAGCATGGACACAATGTGGTTAGTAACAGTTATAGAAAAGATACGTGTTATCATCAAATCAAATATTTATTTTGGGTTTCTTGATTCGTTATCCTCCTCAAGCGCTCTCCTAACACCAAATCAAATAAGGCTACTTCCTAAACAATCTGTAAAAAGTTACCATTATTCAGCTAGAACAACACTTCAGAAGTTCGTCGAAAAGTTAATGCTTGAGAACCAAGAAATTTATCTAAACTAATTAGTAAGCTGTTTTGCAAAGCTTAGCTCTATCTAATATGTTATTTCAGTTTAGATCGAGGTGAGTCTATTGTTGTTTCCGTTTTCAAAACTTTTTTGAAAAACATCCTGTATCTGTGCTTGACAAGACATGAGAATTTTTGTTCATTGCAAATAAAATACAAGCAAAATTATAGAGAATAGAGTTTGCTAGGCAATATGTACATAAATCACCCAGAAATGAAATATGTGTAATTGAATTTTCTAATACATTACATTACATTTTTCAAGACGAAAAAACCAAAAAATATTTTTTTGTTTTGGGTGTATGCTCAATTTTATGAGGTGGTGTATATCAGAAATCAAATAGTTACTATATGATTTCTGGTGTATATATACCTACTGTACTCATTCTCATTTCAAACAAATATGTATAATAAGTAAATCTCTTTCATACGTGCAGAAATAAAATCTGCACATATTCTCACCTCCATAGGAACTGAGTTTATTATTTTGACATTTTTGAGTGCTTGTGCAAGAAATTATCTTACACAGTCCTGTGCGCGATTGGCCTTTTGTGTGAAGAATGAAGAGAAGAGAGAGAGAGACGAGAAATTATGTAAATTGTATTGAGTAAGGCGCCATACGTGCAGAAATAAAACCTGCACGTTGTCACTCAAATGATTCCATAGGAACTGAGGATTGAGTTTATTATTTTGAGATTTTTTCCTAAGGAAATATTTGAGTGCTTGTGCAAGAAATTATCTTGCACAGTCCCGTGTGTGATTGGCCTTTTGTGTGATTTGGCCTTTTGTGATTGGCCTTTTGTCTGCCATACGTGCAGAAATAAAATCTGCACGTTGTCACTCAAATGATTCCATAGGAACAGAGGATTGAGTTTATTATTTTGAGATTTTTTCCTAAGGATATAGAAAGAAATTATCTTGCACAGTCTTGCGTGTGAATGGTATATTGTATGAACAGGTGAAATTATGTTTTTTTTTTTTTTTTGGTTACGTCCAAGGATGTGGCAATCTTCGAAAGATACTAATAGCCCGTGCTATCAGCATGCACGATTCGCAAACCCAAGTATTCGATTTAGGGAATACGCCTACGTACTAACCCACACCCTGCACTCTTCTACCACTCTCCCCGCGGAACTGTCGTTAGGTATTACTTCGCGGGGCTGGCAAGCAATTAATGCTACTCCTGTGCTTCAGCAGACTCTGTTGCTTCTGCTGCTACTGCTCTTCTTGCTGCTTCTATTCTCCGCAGCTCAACCTGTATGTTTTTTATGCGTCCGCATATGTCCACCCAGTAATCTTCCGACTCCATCATTCTCTTTACTAGATCTGGTGGGTCTGGTAGATTACCTCTCCAGTCTGTGAAGCGTCCACAGTAAAAGAATGCGTGCTCCACGTCCTCCTCCTGGTTTGGACATTCTGGACAGTACGGCGAGTCGTCATGGCCAAAACGGTGCAGGTACTTTCGGTACCCACCGTGGCCAGATAGAAACTGAGTTAGGTGGTAGTTGCAGTTTCCTTGCGATCTGCTAATCCAGGTATAAACTTGTGGAATCAAGGTATGGGTCCATCTGCCCTTCGTGGTGCTATCCCATCGAGTTTGCCACAGAGCTACTGAACGAGTCCTTTCTTCCTTTTTCATGTTCCTTATTTCCCCGGCCTCCGTTGGGATTAAGGGTTTTCTGTGGTGAATCCTCCTCATCTCATCCGCAAGGATATCAATGGGGATCATTCCCGCTATAACAAATGCGGCTTCGTCCGAGATCGTCCTGTAGCCGCTTATTACTCTTAACGCGCATCGCCGGTAGATCGAGGATAGTTTCCGGCATGTTGATTTATTTTTTTTGAGGGTATCCGCCCAGACTGGTGCAGCGTATAAAATAACCGAGCTGACGACTCTAGTAAAAGCATCCTTTTTGCGTATCCGGGTCGGCCCACGTTCGGCAGTATCCTGGAAAGTGCCGCTTGTATGGATGAAGCTTTTTTGCTCACATAATCCACATGTCTATTAAAGCGTAGCCTGTTGTCAAGCATCACTCCTAGATATTTTACCGCTTCCTTTGACTGAACATTTTGGTTGCCGACTTGAATATTAATATACTCCACGGTTTTTCTGCTCGTGATGAGAACGGCTTCCGTTTTATGGTCCGCTAGTTCGAGGCCTGCTGATTCGAGCCACAGCTTTATTTGGCCAATTGTCGCATTCGTGGTTGACTCAACTTCGTGAATGTGTTTCGCAACGACTACAATAGCTATATCATCAGCGAAGCCGATGATATTTACTCCTGTGGGCAACCTTAGCCTTAGTACTCCATCATACATGATGTTCCAGAGCAGTGGGCCCAGCACCGATCCTTGGGGGACGCCGGCGGATACGTTATGGTACTTAACCCCTTCTTCTGTGTCGTATCTTAGTTTTCTACCTGTGAAGTAGCTGATAATTATCCGTTGTAAATAGTACGGTGTTTCCATCCTCATCAACGATCTCTTTATTTGACACCAGTCGGCTGTGTTGAATGCGTTCTTAACGTCTAGTGTGACAACAGCGCAGTATTGCTTTGTGCCCCACCTCCAAGAACGGCCTTCTATGGCTGCAGCCGCTATGTCGACTACTGTTTTAATAGCATCGACAGTAGAGCGTGACTTCCTGAATCCAAACTGGCGGTTTGACAGGGCTCCCTTCTCTTCTGCTATAGTCAACAGTCTATCGTATATTATACGTTCCAATATCTTTCCCATTGTATCTAGTAGACATATTGGGCGATATGACGATGGATCTCCGGGTGGTTTGTTTCCTTTCGGTAACAGTACTAAATGCTGCAGCTTCCACGGTTCAGGGAACACGCCTTCCTCTAGGCATTTTTGCAGTGTTGCAATGAACATACCTGGATTTATTCCGGCAGCAGCTTTTAATGCTTTATTGGGAATTCCGTCTGGTCCAGGCGCCTTTTTGTCTCCTGTTCTGTTCAGAGCCCTCTGTAGCTCTTCGATCGTGACATCTGGTATACTGCCTACATCCATTTCGCGAACGATTGTGACCATTGTGTGTGGCCTATTTGGAAACAAGTGCTCCACGATGGTTCTCAGCATGTTTGGGCATGTTACTTGCGGGGACCTACTGGTTTTAATTTGGTCATAACCATCCTGTATACCGTGCCCCATGGGTTAATTTCAGCTTCATCACAAATACGTTTGAAGCACGTAGTCTTGCTCCCTTTTATTGCCTTTGATAGCTCCCGTCTCGCTTGCTTGAAGGTATCTAGTAGTTGTTGGAAGTCAGCTCCCCCTCTAGACCGTTGGACTTTACGTCTCGCTTTTAGACACCTTGCTCTAAGTGCTTTTATATCCTCATTCCACCAGTAGCATGGTGCGCCTCTTCGAGCTGCTTTTTTCCTGGGCATTGCCGCATCACAAGCTGCTACAATATTTCCTGTGAGTTGATATGACAAGCTTTCGGCAGATCCGTTTGCATCTATGGTAGAACTGTTCAGCATCACTTCAAAAGTTTCGCTGTCGAACGCACTGTCCTTCCATAGTGGGCCTCTTATTTTAGGTTGCTGTGTGGGCCTATTTTTGGCGATGTTGTAGATAATCGCGTGATGGTCGCTATGGCTGTAATCCTCGCTGACGCGCCAAGATATATTGCGTAGGATAGGATAACTAGCAAAGGTAAGGTCGATAATTGATCCCACTCCTGCTTTTCTAAATGTATTTACCCGTCCTCTATTTGCTAAGCCTATTTCTAGGGGTGCAAATGTTTCCAGGAGGATTCGCCCTCTCGCGTTGGTACGTCTACTACCCCACTCCGTAGCCCATGCATTGAAGTCACCTCCTATGATCACTGCTGTTCTGTGCTGTGCATCAGTCCTTAGCCTGTCTAGCATGGTTTGGTATTGGTCGATTGACCAGCTAGGTCGGGCGTAGCAGCTATAGAAGTCGATCCCACTTATTCTTGCACGTACGAATCCTTCTGCGTCTTTATCGATGTCTTGAAAGGCGTGGTTTCCGCATATCCATATTGCGGCGTGTTTTGTCTTGTCGCTGACCCAGGTACAGTTGTCTAGGTTTTTGTACGGTTCGCTTATTAGAACAACGTCCGCCTTTTCGGATCTTACTGTCTGATTCAGGATGTCCTGAGCTATCTCACAATGGTTTAGATTTATTTGTATTATCTTCATCATTGTTTGCTAGTAATAGCTTTCTTAAATACGGGGCATTTTCCACTGCCAGCTACGTGTTTTGCGTTCTCGGGGTCGTTTTTTCTGCAGAACATGCATAACGGCTCCTTCCTGCAGTTCTTCGCTATGTGGCCTTCTGTTCCGCATCTTCTACATAATTTAGAGCGATCCTCCAAGCATTCGCACCTGTTGGCTAAATGCCCAAATTCGAGGCATTTGAAGCACTTCTTCAGGAACGTTTTTTGACGCACTCGGCAATTTACCCAGCCAATCTTTAGTCTTCCTGCCTCTAGCATTTTCTTTGCTACTTCAACCGGAAGGATAATTATTGCACTCTGGGTGTGTCTGTACGTCTGACGAAGAGATCTGACGTCGGCTGACGTTATATGTTCGAATCCGAATTGCGTTCTGATTGCCTCACAGATTTCCTCCTTCGACGTCACCTCGTCCATGTCCTTACACTCTAAAGTAATACGATGGGTAAGGGCTCGGATTTCAGCCTTTTGTCCTAGGGCTTCACTTATTGCAGATCTTACCTCCGCTGTGTTCTTCCCGGTTTTCCTGAGCTGTATTAACAGTTCTCCCTTGAACGTTCTTCTTATTCTTGAGACTGCTTTGCCGACTTGCTCTAGTTTAGGGTCTGTTCTTATGTTGCGCAATATTTCCGCGTACGTAACTTCGCCCTTGGACTCGATAACAATGGCGTCGGGTATAGCTTTCTCAATGACTGCTCTCTTTTTCGTTGTCTTCCTCTTAACTGCTTCAGACCAGGCTGGCTCTTTGGTAGTTGGGTTCTTTGTTGGTACCTGCGCCGCACCTTTCTTTGCCCCTTCTGTTTCCTTACCTATGTCCTTTCCTGGTCGAGTATCTTTAAGGGTTTCCTTCTTTTTCTTTTTCTCCTTTTGTTCCTTTTTCTGGAGTCGGCTTTCGTTTCGGCTCAGTGTTAGATCGGAGCCATGGAGAAGTTTGCGAAGAGGTGTTCATCCTGATAACCTCTTTTGCTTTCTCGTCGTGAGATTGTATGGCTGAGAGCTCGTAAAGAGCTCGTATGCTTTCGATGGCGTCCCTCATCGGTTGAGGTATAGAACGCCTTTTGCCATCTTCTAGCATGATAACTAGCTCCCTTATCTGCTCTCCTAGTTTAAGGAAGGCTGGTCGGGGTTGGGCTTCCTCCTTGGTTGACCGGCTCGTCGCTGGTATTTCGACACCTATAGGGGTGTCCGACGTAGTTGCTGCAGCCGGAGATCTCCTCATCAGAGCGCTTCTCTGGAACGGGTCTTCAAAGATGCCCTCATTTTGTGTCTCCTTATTTGCGTTCTGCGTGTTTGGTGTTATGGTTGTTGTTTTTGGTGTTGTTTTTGGTTTTGTTGTAATCATTTCGATTGGGTCCCCACTCAAAGCCGTTATCAATGTTCGAATGTGTAGTCACCCAGGATCCCATGGTTATCTGTGCAAGCAGGGAGGCCATGCAAGGGTTGACACATGCCCTTATGGGGTCATGTGCCAGAGCCGGATCGGTGCTAAACAGGAATGTTACATCTGTACCTACACCACCAACTTAATGGCGACGTAACATTGAGCGTTCTTTGAGTCCTGCCAAGGTTTTAATGGGACGGGGGCGTTTGTAGCATTAGCCTGAAAGCCGTTTCAACCGGATTTCACTCCAACTTACTCGGGTAACAGAATACTACAAGCGTCAGCCCACATAACTTCTAGTCCAAAACGTGTATTCCAGTATTCCATAATTAAGACCTTACTGGGCTCGGCCTTAATGCCATAGGCAGATTCGTTGTTAATTGAAACCTTTGGTTCTCCAGACCGCGGTTTCTTCTCCGGATGTTTTAAATCTGGACGTTTTAAATACATACATGTTGAGGGTTATACCGCCCTTACTCGGTCACCAGAGCCTCGTTAGTTTCAAAGCAGGGTACACCACGTGCAGGTGAGGATGGTATTTTGTAAGTTGAATTACGCTTTGTCACCCCAGGTGAAATTATGTAGTTTGTATTATTTGAAAATAATTGCGTTCAAAAAGCGTTTAGAAAGGCAAAGGTAGCTTGGACGAACTAAAATTTTATGAAAGTCAGTATATTGATAAATTGCATATTGTTTGTTTAGGCTCACAATGCGCCCCCAAGCGCTTGGCGCCCTGTGCATTTGCACATCCTGCACATATAGTAGGGCCGGCCCTGCTTTTCGGCATACTGCTGATGAATGCTTGACATGTCTCTACTGGTATTTCAGAACAAGTTTTTTGAACAAATTATCACTGTTCGTCTGCATTGGTAAATATTTGCTCAAACAATTTCCTCTTTAGATGCGCCCACAGTTTTCAACAGAGTTTAGCCCTAGAGACTTGGCCAAGCTACCAGATCGATTTTGTTGTGAACAAAGCATTTTTTTTTACTAGTGAGGAAGAATGCTTTGGGTCGTTATCCTGCCGAAAGACCTAACGCAGAGGCGTGTTTTCCTTGGCGTATGATAGCATTACCATTTGCAAAATGTCTATGTACTCGGCTGCCGTCATATTGTTTGTAGTCTGGAATATGGGACGAATATCACTCTAAGAAAAACATCCCCAGGCCATTATGTTGCCGCCTCCATGTTCCACTGTATTTTGTATGCATTTCTATTTAACGGTTATGGAATTACTTGGCTCGAGAATCTCTTCATTCTTTCACAGACATTTTCAAAGACAACAATTTTTTTTTCGTCGCTCAACAAAATATTTCGCCATTATACCGATACTGCTCGTCCTATTTGCATGTGTCAGGGCAAACTATAGCCTCATGCTTAAATTTTTTTTCTCATTAGGGGAACTTTCCTAGCTATTCGTCCGAGAAGTTTGGATTTTTGTAAGCCACCAGAACTCTTGGAGCACTAACGATGTTGTTAATTTCTGCGGCAATAGCTTTTGATGACTTAAAAGGGTCAGTTTTTGATAACCTTATTATACGGCGATCATCCGCGGGGTTCGTTTTTTTTCGATCTGCCATGAAATTCTTTTTGGAGTGCAGCTCTTAAAACATTTTGCGCTAAATAAGTGACCGTTACACACATTTCCCGATTTCACTCAAAGATTTTCCTTTTTTTATGTGCGAAAGAAGCAAAACTTACTCTTCTGTAGTGCATTGACTATTTCGAGCCATGGTAAACCTAAAATGCTTATTTCCTTTTTCTTATTTAATACCAAGCAATCATAATAAAATATTTTAAACCTTTTTGACAAAAAACAAGTAAATTATGATATAATTGAAATTTAATCACAATCTGGAGTGAATCTATTTTTTTGATCACACTATTTTTATGTGCTAACACAATTTTATCTTCATAAAAAAATTATTAACGTTAATATTGAAAATATTGTTAAGTCTTAAGTTTTTAAAAAGTATATAGAATTCAAATATATTAGCCTTTTTTGTGAACTTTAACCATTTCTTTCATTGTGCTACGCCAATAACGAGTAATGTAAGGTATTTGGAGGTGTATCTATTATTTTGATCAGGTGTGTATATTTCATGTTTCAAATAGAATCAAATGTGTAGAAAACAACAAGTGTTTGAAAATAAATCTTCATAACCTAGGAGCTTGTTTTTGTAAGGATGATCGCCCAAGTTCCCAATCCAACATTGAACTAGAAAATATACACATATTCTAATAAAATACCAAGTGAATTCGTCAGGCAAATTCATATAAAACAGTAGACATTGTCTACATACATATATGAAGAAATCTATCAGCCGGTTGGCTACACCAGAAATCAAATAGTAAAGAGATATCCAACTTCGCCCAGAATTACCCCTTGTCCGTGGTACAATTTGTGACGTTTATCCCCGGAATTTTAAGCGAAACTGTGTTTTTGCTTGGGATTTACGCATACTATCACAAAATTTATGGATTCCACCACGAAGTTCGTGGATTTAAGAGAAAAAATTCATGGGTACACCACGAAAAGAGCGGAAATTCATGGATACACCACGAAAAGAGCGGAAAATTCGTGGATTTGCCCACGATTGAAATCATTCAGGGATAATTTTCGCAATATTTGCGAATTGTAAATATATGTGCCGTTTAGTATTGTTTAAAGAAATCTGTTTAAAATGCTGATATGAATCAAGTTTCATGAGAAATTGGAAATATAATGCAAGAAATAAAGTTCTTTAATTATTTCACGTGTGAATTATTATTTTCAAAGAAATCTGAAAATCAAAAAGCATTTGCTTGAATTGTTTTTTTGTAAAAAAATGCAATTGATAAATATTTTTATTAATATTCTTATTAAATGAGTATTAATCAAATGAATACGTTTTGGGTTAGACAAGCGTTTCAAAATACGCGACTTTTTTACACAATTACAGGCACAGAAATCTAAAACCTCAAATATCCATAAAATATATGCACATTTTTTACACTCTTTATCCCATTTATAAAACCTGCGCTGTTCTACTATTATCGGTTAATTCAATATGTGTGTATATACAATACACATCCATTAAACCACTCTTCATTTACCTATTTTATAATTTTTCAATAATATATTCAAACAATAACGGATATTCAGTTTGTAATAAATAACAACATTGCAATAGCTCATGTGAATGCACCCTCTGGACTTATTTTCGTGTTGAAAACATGAATTTGAAATAACGTTCAAGCAACGAACAATTTTTCAAATAAGTGGCGTAGTTCACCTCATTTGTTTGAATGTGTATGGTTATCAGCTGATTTGAGCAGATCACATGGATTCACAGACACGGTATGAAAAATTGCATAAAAAACGCTGTCTGATGAAATCAAGGGGCAAGAGAGGTAGAAGTTGGATATCTCTTTACTATATGATTTCTGGGCTACACCCCACACTCTTTTTTGCCAAACGCTATCACAAATCGTTTGCAATACGTTCACCACGAGAAGAAGGGGAAGTTAAACGAAAATGTTAGTATTCAGCACAAATCAGTCATATAAAGATGTGTAATGTTCCCGATGGAAAACCCCTAGCCCATTCAAAAATTTGATAGTTGTTCACCAATCTTCCAATAAATTTGACGGTCAATGATGAATGCACAAATATTTCCTCATTTTCACTCACACTCATTTGGATTCTTCATTACCCCACGAAAATGGCGGCACATTCATAAATGGTTGCCCATGGTAACGTCACAAATTCATAAATTGCCCGCAATAAAGTCACTAATTCGTGAATTTGACGGCTATCGGAAAATATTTTAAGGACTCTGCTCGCAGGTCTTAGTAACTAAAGCTTTATTTATATTTATATTTTATAAACGTAATTCAAATATTATTTCTTCTGGGAATAGCAAATATTTTTTAGATATTATTTGTTTGAGCACGTCGTCCGAATGGTACTCTTATTATGGCACAAACGTAACTTTCATGTTATGTTTCATGTTTCACACTTGCAAAAATATGTTTTCTTTTAAGTTAAGAAATTAAGAATAGGTGTATCAGCCGTACAGGCATATTTTCATTTTAATATAATATTTCATATAATAATAGAATTGTAATATAAAGAAATATTGTACCACATTTTTATCACCAATAAAATTGACCTAATTTTAATGTTTGTAAGGGAACTTGAGTCCTTAAAGAATGTCCGAAGCCTTTCCAAACCGAACTGGTTTCAATATTTATCCATTTCCAAACGTATTCCTCACAAGTTTCCAGTATTGTTTCCAATAAATGTTTCAGACCCTAAATATAAAAAAATAGTGCTTAACGAATACATTTTGCGAACACTAACTTCATGGTTTAGCTCCTCCTACTTTTTGTTTTGAAAATTGCCATGACAGCATTTGAAAAATAAATTACAAACTTATGAGTGTTTAGAAGACTCTAGGAATATCGCATATGCATGAAATGTTTCCTAAAGAAAATATGTCGAAAACGGAACTATATGGGATAAAAACGGAACGGCTTCACCGGAAAATCAAATTTGAAGTATGATTTTCGCCGAATCCATACTATTTCATTCCAACTTGTGGAAAATCAAATACTTTATTTTCGATACTTCTGCCTTCTTTCTTTCATGTAAACACTGTCCATGCTTATTTCACTACATCAGCTTGGAGGGGAAGTCTATCAGCTGTTCGGCATAGCTCACACGTATTCTCAGTGAATCGCATCGGTGAAAATGTTATAAAAAACGCTATCAGATGAAATTAAGGGGCAAGAGAAGCAGATGTTGGATATCTCTATGTGACTGATTTGTGGTATTCAGTAGGAGCATTAATTTTTCATGAATAATTACGACTGGAAGGACTATTGGAAACTATAATAAATAATAAAAAACTATTACATAATTATTAATGATTGACGACATTATTATAATTAAAGTTTTAATTATTATATTATGAAATATATCGAACATAGGTTTGATGTTTTTTTTATTTATTTCAATTTCATTAGAAAAATCAGGGTGATAAGAGAAAATGTATAAATGTACTTATTGTTTTTTTTTTAAGTTTTCCTTTATTAAACGTTAATATTGAAGTTCAGGACAGTCTTTTTGTTTTTGAATTCCATGGACTTATGTACATATTTAATTTAATTTTATTATTTTTCGTAATAATGCATTATGGCTGAAACACAACAGTGCGTTGCGCTAGCCGAGTTCATATTACGGAGGGTGTGCGTTGACGCACTGCGTTAATCAGCTGTTCCTCTCTCTCTCTCAAACACCAAATAAAAAATATTCCGTCAGCTATTTTAATTTCTGAAATGTCAAATCAAAAAAATATTCTGGTCAAACAATTGAACGTTAAAGAAATTAATTGCGGAAAATTAATGATGAATGAATTTCAAATAAATTTTGTAATCAAAATAATTTCAGTCAGCTGTTTTCAAGTCTGAAATGTCAGTTGCCACAAAATGTTCTTAATTTTGTAGTAGATTATTATATTATTCAATTAACGAGTGGAGTGAGAAAATGTGCGTACTGTCTTGGGCTCGCGTTATACGCAAGCGCAACCATGTTCGCTATTATCTATCTCCCTCTATCCTCGCTTTCCTGTTTTACTGACACATGGAAGAAAGGTGGACAAGTTTTTGAGACGAGTCACGAGAAAAAGGATTTGTTAATTTTGTAAAATTATAACACCGAAAATAATAAATAAAATTTAGATTCAACAACTTCAGGTGTGGGGTATTCGGAAAAATGAGCAAACCCTGCAAAAGCCCAACCGCATAAGGAGGAGGGTTCCGAACACTCCTTCAGCTGCAACCAGCGCGCTATCCACCTTGGTAAAAACAAGGCCGATGCCTAAGCCAACCGACAACCCTTCAGCCGACGAAACTTCCATTGCCACAGCTGCGCACACCTCCGTGGAGCTCGCCGTTGGAATAGTAACCTCCGCCAATAGAACTTCCGATGAGTTCTCAAACGAAGCCTCCGAAACAAATGACGACACCCCTACGACCTTTGTAAAGCATACGTCCGACCCTTCAGAAGACAGTTTTTACGAGAGCGTCCCACTTCAGGAAAATCAAATC
This sequence comes from Myathropa florea, assembly GCA_930367185.1. Classification (NCBI taxonomy): domain Eukaryota; kingdom Metazoa; phylum Arthropoda; class Insecta; order Diptera; family Syrphidae; genus Myathropa; species Myathropa florea. Next base: position 63,723,771 of record OV884004.1, on the reverse strand, counting down.
CTCTCCGAGAATGATGCGGAAGAAGAAAAAGAACTTCAGCGGATACTTCGAAGAAAGAAAATTGCGGAGCTGAGAAAGGAACTAGTGGAAATGGAAACTTCCAGGCGGCAGGTCGATTTCTGTGACCCGGTGATAACGTGTATAGTGTCCGTAAGTGGATAACGGATACGATGAGCGGTTCAAATATTTGGCAGCACGTCGACTCTTGCAGGGAACCGCTAAGGTGTTACTAAGGACTGTTAGAGTGGAGTCCTGGTCAACTTTGAAGGAACTCCTGTTGTGTGAACTCGACGTTCGTGTAAGCCGGCATGAATCACTGCTACACTACGTTCTCTCAATGCAAGAGATAAGTGCATATGCTGACATCGACGATGCAGAACTCCTGGAATTCATAATTGATGGCCTCGGCGATACGCAATCAAATGTATCCATTCTCTACTCTGCAAAGTCAATCTGAGAACTAAAACAACTTTTGCCCCGTTATGAGAAGAGGATAGTGACCAAACCAGCAGTCGTTGTAAGAAGTGCAGCAACATCAGAGCGGAATGCTGGTACCGCACCTACGACCACCGGCATCAGATGTTTCAACAGCTCCGCATACGGTCACAAGTTACCCGAAGGAAATACGCCCAATTGGCTTCTGCTTCCGTTGTGCAGAAATGGGACACACCCACAAGAATTACCCGAAAGTGCTGAAAGGTAGAAGAGTTGCAGCGGTACATGAGGATAGCGAGGACGATGGCGATATTGTAAACAGACTTGATGCAGTACAACTGGTAAACGTTGCATTTGTTTTAAGTGAAAATAAGTGCACATAATTAAATGAATTTGTATCCCTTTTGGAGTCTGGCAGTTCCATTAGTTTCATCCAGAAGTCCACATTACCAGAAATTTTCAAGAATAGAAGTTTAGTTTACTCAAATTATAAGGGCCTAATAATAATAATAATAATGGTGGCGCTACAGTCCGAGGTGGACCTGGGCCTAGCTTCTCAGCAACCACTCGTGTTGTGCGTGCTATTGTTCTGTCACGAGTGGAGGGGACCTACAGTTTAATGCCGACTCCGAACGGCGAGATTGAGAAGCTTTTCCTAGACAGTTATACTCTTTGAGTATTGTCAGTGACTCGAAAGAGGTGGAGCCGTGAAAAAATGTTTGATGATTTTTTCGAGATTCGAACCGACGACCTCGAGCGTAGCAGTCGACGAACCTACCCACTACGCCACGGCGCCCACGGCCTAGGCGATTTCAAAATATACACCTACGGTACGATAACATGTTATCTTAAGCTTGCTTCTCAAGTAAAGTCATGTTCCTTTTTAATCATTACAGATGGAATAATCCCTGTACTAGTTGGTCGAGTTGTACTTCGGATTTTCAGTATTAATTTATATGCACATTCTAAACGCAATGAAGCGGAAATTGAATTCACTGATTATAAGTTGTGCACTTACTTTCGAACTTACGTACAAAATAAAATGGTTTTTACACTCGATAAAGATTTCAAAGGGGATAGCGAACCTTATATTGATATTCTGATCGCGAGCAAAAGTAAGCTTAAAAATGAGACTGATTTAAAAAATTCTTCGGTCCCTTCGACTGTTTTTGATTGTGATTCCGGGTCATGGACGCGGGTCGTAGCGTGAACGATGATAACATTTTCAAAATAGCTACAGAAGCGGTAGATGACATTTATGTTAATCCAGAATTAGATCGCTCTACAACAGACGAAATTCGCGCCGTTGTAAGAGAATGCTATTTTAATTTCGCCAAATCACAAATAGTAGATTACGAAATGAAGATAAGACTGGAAGTTGATACTCCAACTTTCTGTCGTCCCCGACGGTTGTCTTTTGCAGAAAGGCAGATAGTAAACGGGATTATTAAGGACTTATTGAATTGAAGAACGCGGGGTGTGTCATGTATGTAACACTAGTACTGCGACCATAAAGATCTATTGTACCCCTTAATTTGATCTAGGATTTTAGTGCTGCCTTTAAGAATTTGATAACTTCTCTAGATGGGATTTCATGAAAGTCTTTCCTTGTTACGTTTGTTTGGTGTGACATTTTAAATCTTTCTCGAGCAAGACAGACGGTCAGTATGTGTTTCATAGTTTCTTTGGCCTGTCCAAATGGCCTACAGATTTCTGTGCTGCTAAGACCCAATTTGTGAAGGTGGTAGTTGCATGCCCCATGTCCTGTTAGTGCTTCACATAGCACTTTAAGGTCTGCTTTATTAAGTTCTAAAGCTTCTTTGGCTCGTTTGAGGTTGTGATTTTGTTCCATGAACTTTCTTGAGTGTTTAATACCCTCTTGGTTGTTCCAGAACTGATTCCTTTGTTTTATAACCCATTTGTGTAGGTGTAAGTTTGTGTCCGTGTTATTGAATCCATAAAGGGGTGAAGACCCCGTAAAAGGTACTTGAGCACCTTTCTATTTGTGGGTTTTCTGTCGTTAATGCGGTGTGCTGCTTCATTGATTCAATCAATTCAAGGACTTATTAGCAAAGGGTATTATTAAGCCTAGCGACTCACCGACGCGTAGGGTTCCATAGTTTTGGTTAAGAAAAAGTCAGGGGAGACAAGAATGTACATTGACTATCGCGCTCTAAATCAGCATACCATTCGGTACAACTTTCCTCTCCCTCCTATTGAGGACTGCATCGAATATCTGGGAGGGAAACAGTTTTTTTCTTTACTAGACCTTAAAAGCGGATTCTACCAGGTGAGAATGTCCGCTCGTTTAACAGGTTTTACTGCTTTTGTTACACCAAACTGCCAGTATGAGTTTCTAAAAATGCCTTTCGGCCTAAAGAATGATCCTAGTGAAGGCGAGCGTAAATATTTTCGAAAACCTTCAGATTTTACGCGAAGTCGTCCGTTGTCTCTCCAAGAATGGGCTTGAACTTAAGCTTTCAAAATGTCGGTTTGCATTCACCCAAATAGAGTATCTGGGATATAAAGTTACCGGTCAAGGTATTACACCAAGTGAGTCGCACATAAAAGCAATACAACGGTATCCTATTCCGAAGAATAACAAAGAAGTTCGTTCCTTTTTGGGTTTGTGTTCCTATTTCAGACGTTTTGTTAACTCATTCTCGCGTATAGCTAGGCCCCTTTACGACCTCATGAAGAGGGATGATAAACACTTTAACATATCCGAAGAGTGCGAAGATGCTTTCCGTCAGTTACAACGCTGCTTAACGTCGCCTCCAGTATTAGAAATCTACGATCCGGAGCGCGAAACAGAATTGCACTGTGACGCAAGCTCGCTAGGGTACGGAGCAGTACTCCTTCAGAAGCAAGATGATAAGAAATTTCATCCAGTCGCCTACTTCTCAAAAAGTCCTACAGCTCATAAAGTTAGGTTAGAAAACAAAGCATTGAGCTTGAGACATTAGCCATAATATTCGCACTCCGCCGATTTAAGGTCTATTTGGAAGGGATTCCATTCACAATAGTTATCGATTGCAGTTCCCTCACCTTAACTTTAAATAAAAAAAACTTTTAACCCACGAATTGCTAGTTGGGCCCTAGAATTGGAGAACTATAGCTATAAAGTTAAACATAGAAGCGGGCTTACTATGGGTCAAGTTGACGCTTTGAGCCGATGTCGTATGATATCAGTGGTCGATTCTGAGGATATCTCTTTCAGTTGCGGGCTTCGCAGAACCGTGTCATTTTAGCTCCAAGGGACAAATTATGTTCAGAGAATTTAGGATCATACGTACTTCAGGACGGTATAGTGTTTAGGAAACTTAAGGGTGGTAGGCTTTGTTTTTATGTTCCATCTGAAATGGAAACGAATCTTATTAGACACATTCATGAAAAAATTGGTCATATGGGCCTTATTAAGTGTTATGAGCAGGTCCGCATGCACTAATGGTTCCCGAAAATGCGACCTTAGTTAGAGGAGTTTTTAAGGAACTGCATTCGATGCATTATGTACTCTTCCCCAGTGCAGTCCCGAGAGAGTGACCTGCTTTATATACCTAAGGAGCCACTTCCTTTCCGTACAATACAGCTTGACCACTTCGGGCCATTGCCTGCTGTTCATTCCAAACGAAAGTGTATTTTACTTGTCGTTGATGCTTTTACGAAGTTCGTAAAATTGTATCCAGTAATATCGACAAGTACCAAGGAAGTATGTGGTGCTCAAAAGAAGTACTTTGAATATTATAGCAAACCGTCGAGGGTAATTTCAGATAGATAGTTTTACTTCTTTTGAATTCAGCTCATTCCTTTTAAACATGAATATATCTCACGTTAAGGTTGCCGTTCATTCACCCCAAGCTAATGGTCAGGTTGAGCGGGTAAACCGCATATTGACGCCTATGTTGTGAAAGCTTAGTGAACCAATTCAACATGGTGATTGGGTGCAAATGGTATCCCAAGTTGAGTATGCTCTAAACAATACTATGAACATATCAATAGGTACTACCCCTAGTAGGCTCTTATTCGGCGTAATTGACAAGTTTACTGAATACCTAGAAGAGAAAGAATTAGGATAGGTCAAGCGAGATCTGGGTAAATTAAAAGAAACCGCGGCTAAGAGAATTACGAAGACGCAGGAATACAATCAAAAACAGTTCGGGGACCGTCACCAACCGGCGCGCATCTACGAAACGGGTGACTATGTCGTAATAAGAAATGTTGATACCACCGTCGGGATCAACAAGAAGCTAACGTCCAAATTTAAGGGGCCATACGTTGTCCATAAGTTTCTGCCTCATGATCGATACGTACTGCGCGATATAGAAAATTGTCAAATAACACAATTGCCCTATGATGGCGTAGTGGAATCCAAAAATATTCGCCCTGGGATGAAGAAATCAGTAGTGTAAAGACACCCAAAATGTGTAATGTGCGATAGTGAATAGACGTGTTTGTGTTGAACTCCTCGATATTTGCATTTTATTTGAAGCGTGTACTCATTCTTATAACACAAAACTTGGTGCAACGCATTATCAATAGCCACTTAAACAAAATTGAACTGAAATTATTATTACCAGCCTGCATTTAAGTGATATTTTCCATTTTAAATCGTGTACAACGAAAATCTACATATGTATATTTATTCGCAAAAGAAGTACACGGTCGAAAGTCTCTGCATCCAGACCCCTGCCCTCAACATCGTCTCAACCAAACTCACTAGCTGTCGCCAACACCTGCAACTCGGTTATCTCTCTTCAAAAGCTCGAAGAGCGATTAGAAAAACATACTGAACATCTTGTAAAGACAATAAAAACGGAAATTGATAACTTTCGTTAAGAGTTTCGGACTAAACTCGAAGGAATTGAGAAATGCTGGTCGTCACAGCTGGAGAATGTCTGCGCCAAGTTGACCAAAATTGTTGAACGCGTTGAGAAGCTGGAATCAGAAATGTCTGTAGCAACAACACCAAGAGAAGAGCTACTTCTGCTACATAAACAAATTGATGCTTTGGAGTGAGGGTATATACATTTGTCATATAAACGCCCAGAGTCTAGAGCCTAAACTTGATGAATTCCGGCACAACTTTGTAAATTCTCGCATTGACATTATTTGTATTTCTGAAACATGGTTCTCTCCAGATGTTAGCGACCAATATTATAATCTTGCTGGCTATAGGATATAGTATATCAATCAACCAACGAGTGTCCAATCGAATTTATGTTTATTGAGATTGCATGCAATGTAGAAAAACTAATTCTTGGTGCAGTTTATAGGCCTAAAAAAAGAGTTAGTCTTGCGCCGCACTTTGATTTTCTTGAAGAGCTTACGTGCACTACCTCGAACATTGTACTTTGCGGCGATCTGAACTGCAATTTGTTGGGCAAATCCGAATCAGCAAATTTGATTGATACCATGAAATCTCTAAGTCTGTCTGCAGTTAACTTCACAACCCCCACACATTTCTCCAAACATTCTTGTACACTGTTAGATGTCTTTTTTGTTGGTGACTTTTCGAAAAAAGATTTTCTATGATCAGCTTTCTGCACCTGGTTTTTCGAAGCATTACTTAGTTTACCTAACATTTCGTTTCAACTATGTTTCTAACAATATCGTCCATAAGTTTAGGGATTTCAAAAGTCTGAAACACGAAGATCTGCTCTCCGATGTAAATCGAATTCCATGGGATCAAATCTATCGCATACAGTCTGTTCATGAGCAAGTAGCCTATTTCCAACAACAAGCATCCCTCCTATACGACAAGCATGCCCCTTTAAAAACTAAGGCTTGTAAATCTCTTTCCCCTCCATGGTTGAACTCGGAAATTCTGGCTCTCATACAAAACCGTAATGCCGCTTATCTGAAATGGAAAAAGTCAAGTCAAGATTATCCCCATTCCAAAAAATAAGTCAAGAAATGCCACCGAACTTAGACCTATCGCGATTCTTCCCTTCTTATCAAAAGTTTTTGAGAAGTTAGTATTGCGTCAAATGCGTAAATGCGAAGGCTTTGGATGATAATAAGGCCAAATTGCTAACACTCCTTGACTTCTCTAAGGCATTTGACACAGCCAACCATTCTATCCTGTGCAGAAAGTTGGGAGATAACTTTATGTTTTTTTCTTCATCCATTAAACTCATCTCATCGTATCTTAGTGGAAGGCAACAATGCGTAATCGCTGGTGATAGATCTTCAAGTTTTATTAACGTGGTAAGTGGAGTTCCGCAAGGGTCTATTCTTGGTCCCACGTTATTTTCACTATATGTTAATGACTTGCCTGAAATTATTAAATACTGCAAAATTCACATGTATGCCGACAACGTTCAACTTTTCATAAGTCGACCGCTTAATGAATTGGAAAGAGCAATTAAATATATGAACGATGATTTATCTCAAATTTATGATTGGTCATTAAGAGAAGACCTGCGTCTTAATCCGAAAAACTCGAAGGTAGTTGCTATATATAACAAGACTTTCGACCTTACTTGTTTACCACGTGTTCTTCTCAATGGTATTCCCATTGAGTGGGCTACTACTGCAAATCTTGGAATAATCTTCAATCGTACACTATCTTGGGACAACCATATTAATACAACTATTGCTAAAATTTACTGTGGGCTTCGTAGACTCTGGGTCGCGCAGCATTTTCTGCTAATGAAGATAAAGTTATTGTTAGTAAAAACTTCTACCGGTATTGTTATATGGCTGTGAGATATTCTGCAAGTCTGATTATAAGAGTATGAAAAAACTAATTGTAGTTTACAATAATTTCGCTAGGTTCATCTTCAATTTCAAAAAAAGAGACCACGTTTCAAGATTTTCAATACAAATTACTGGATATTCCTTCGAAAACTTATTAAAAATCAGAACGCTTTGCTTTCTAAACAACCTAATACGAACTGGGCAGCCTGAATATCTGTTGGAAAGGATTACATTCTTCCAATCACCAAGATCTTTAATGATAATCCAACCGAGATATTCAAGCCTTCAGTCAGAACGCCAGTTTTTTGTTCACCACTACCAGCGCATCTGAGAGGGATCACTAGTGCGAGCAGATTCAAAGCCTCTGCCTCTGCTTACTTGGCCATATAATTCAAACAAATGGTTATTTTTTTTTCCTTATTTTGATTGTTATTATCGTTATTGTTATTATTATTAAATTTCTGAATTCATTTACGCTCTAAACTTCATGTGCGCTATGGACGCAGATGTGTTTATATTTTTATACTCCGCTTAACTTTTCTTAAAGATTGCAATTATTTTATAAGATTTCTATAGTCTTCCTATTGTAAGTAATACTGGTTAACCCTAGAATGGGCAGCTGTTTGTGAGGCGGTAACATAGCCTGCTGGGCCTCGATAGGCCCATATGAATTATATGGAAAATGCATTAGAATAAATGAAAAAAACAGACTTTGTCATAAATTTTATATTGTGCGAAGTTAAATACAGGTACCTATCTATATCTAACGGATGTATGTATGTGGAAAAAGTATACAGAATTCAATTATTGGTAGCACAGGCAATGCATGAAGCCCTTGTTTCTACTTTTCCGTGTGTCAGGCACATAAATTCATGGCAAAAAATACATTTATGGAATGTTTTACGGCGCGGTTCGCCTTCGGCTCTACAATGTAATGTAAACAATCCTTCCGTTCTTTTTTCGATTGCCCAACAGCGGTTAAGGCAGATGCAGCTAATGCAGAGGTTGTGGGTGATTCTATCTAAAATGGTGAAATCAAAATTGGTGCCTTATATAGTCCAAGATTTGATTCGTTTTTTTTTAAGTATTTTCTTGGTCGGTAGCGCAGGTATAATGTTTTGTCGACAACTCAATAACGGCTTTATTTAGTACTTACGAACACAATGTGTATTTCTTATTGTAAAAACCAAATTAGCCGGAACGAAACGTTTGTTAGAGCGAACAGTTCCCACAATGGCCAGTCCAACTTGAAGCAAATGCTCGGCCAAAGACAATGAGGTAAATTATCACAATAGATAGTGCGACCGGAATTATGATATCGTTGGATCAATGATAACACCACTCGTTCGCCTTGGTTCACCTTTCGATCTGCATTAGGTAATTTTGCAGTATATATTTTTCCTTTCAAAGGATAATTTGTGCGTGAATCGCAAGCCCACCATACCTTGATGCAGTATTTGGCTGGTTTTGGTAGTATATACTGGGTGAAGCGTGTATTGCGGCGGTAGGGAAACAATTCCTCGTCAACGGTTATGTTGGGACTTGGCGTATATGCTCTCTTTACGCCTCTTCGACTTCCAACTTGACCTCAATATCAGACGCATCGCCAGCATCATTATCCGGCACATAATCTGCGTCATCATCATCATCATCAGCAAATTGATAATCTTCGTCAGTAATTTCTTCCGCCAACAATGTCGCTATGTGTTCTGCAGTTAGCCGTCCAGATCTGGTTGCCCGATTCAGAACTATATCACTTCGTTCCGTAATTTTTCTCTACACAAACACCAAAAATAATAATCAATTTATAATGAATAAAGCACTTGTTTACTTATAAGTATGATAAACTATATTTTTCGCGTTGATATATTTATTATCGTTGACTCGTGCTTTCCTTTTTAGATTTATCCTAAGGCTAACATTTCTCTCCATCATTACTTCATAATTGTAAAATAAAGTCTCTAGTATTTGGTTCCGAATTGTCTTTATTTATTATTAAGTGGACTGTAGATTATAATTTTAACACGACCGCTCTCCTTGGAGTTCGTCGCTTGAGTGCTGATAGCGAACTGTCGGGGTGATCCTGCATGCATGCATACACAGGATCGGATATATTGTGTGGTAGATAATTCCTTTGTGCGCTTATTCTCGCACGGGCTCTCGTTCTATATTAAGAATATTGAACACACTGCCCACTTTAAGCCTACAGGTTTAATTAATTTTATTCGTATCTAGTACGTTCGTTTTTACTTATTGAAATAATAGTTTCATAAATTGTTTTTCTAGAATTATTCATAAATTGGGGCTTTCTCTGACCTCTGGTCAGAAAAGCTCCCGATGTTGGTGCGTCGGGCTCGTTCGGGTCGCTGGAGATATGCTCTGTGACCCTACCCACTATGACTTCTTAGAGTCAGAACTTCGCTTATTGCTCCTCTCTTGACCTCTGGTCGGAAAAGGTCCTGGTGTTGGTGCATTGGGGTCGTTCGGGTCGCTAGAGATTTGCTCAGTGACCCTGCCCACTTTGACTTCTCAGAGTCAAAACTAAGCCTGATGCTCTTGGTCTCGTAAACTATATTTAATGTGGCGCTCGCAAAGAAAAAAAAGAAATAATAAAATGTTAGTGTTCTAATTACGGCTGTTATTTGCCAAATATATTTCATGTTTATAGTATATTTTTATATATTTATTGCTACATATTGCCAATATCTATTATAGTTATGACTACCAGGCTATACGGAACGGTTGCGGATTATTCTGGAATATGTTGTTGTATATGTCTTTGATTAAATAATTATTGGTTTATTTATTTTGTTATGGTTTGACATTCGCTTTGAAGATAACGAATGTCACCAATCACATGTGTCGCATCAATTTGCGGGTTTGTTGTATGAAAATGCGCTTGCGCTTTTACCTTTATAATTGTTTCCACCTTCGGCCCTTGCACCTATAAGCCGTGGGCTGCGTCGAGAAATGGAGGAATTTGCCATCCCCATCTTCTGTTCCCAGCACAGTTATGATGTAGGTTTCCGAGGAGTGACCTAAATTAGTGAACTCCTCTTTCGGGAAGATCTCTAAATTAGCTTTCTCACTTTCTCTCCCCCGCACCCTCTGAGCCATAGGCGGTATGCATTATCTCAGGAAGTTCCGTAACACACTCAGATGTGCCGGAGGTTGCGTCGACAAGTGGAACAACTTTAATTCTTATTCTATGCCCCCTGTCAGTCGTAAATTGGCAAGCAGCACAGAAATTAAGAAAGTTATTCACATATATATTTTTATTTTATTTTTTTTGTTACATTTATTTATTTATTTAATTTTTCGTTTTAATTAAACAGTTAACACAAATAGGACTAGCTCACGGTTCGGCTCTGAAGGACTGCTCTCCTTGGAGTTCGTCGCCTGAGTGCTAATAGCGAACTGCCGGAGTAATCCTGCATGCACACACATACAGGATCGGATATATTGTGTGGTAGATAATTTCCTTTCCTCGTTCTATATTAAGAATATTGAACAATAATGATACTTTACCTACGGTACATTTGTGTTATCAATTGCACGGGCGATCGTTTATTATTTCGATATTTATTGAGGAAGTGACCTCAATAAACATATGGTCATGTGTTTGAAAGGGTTGCGGTGATCGCGTGTGCATTACATTATTATCTTTTTATTACTTATGCTATATGCAGGATATTGTAACAATTACATTAGGCCTACTTAGGCCCAGCTGTAGGTGTAGGTATAGGTAGAAGTTGTCTTGCGTGACCTTGAGAAACATTCATCACTGCTGTTTGAATTACTACAAAAGGTGGGAAACCGGAAAGCAGACGTACATTGGCAATTGGTAAATTACAATTTTTGACAGTTAGGGGCATGGAAGTACACATTTACATCAGATATACAGTTGCGGTCAAAATAATAGCAGTGCTGCTGTATATTTTTTAGTATAACGTGAGTAATCTATTACTCATTAATTCAAGTAATTTCAAATATTTACTATTTTAAAATTATTTTTGGTAGTGGAAGACTATGTCCAAGTTTCAAAGAAAAAAAATTTTCTCTCATATAACGGTTTCTTTCCAAATGTCACTCAATGCATTCATAGCGTGGTGGATCCAGCATAATGGTATGGGCTTCTCCTACTATGGTGTAGGTCTCCATATTTTGCATAAATATTGTGATGGATCAACATGCTTACGTGAATATACTTCAGGGAACTATGCTGCCTTACGCAGAGAAGGAAATGCCACTGAAATGTTTCTTTCAACAAGACAACGACCCCAAGCATACCAGCAAAAAAGCTAAGGAATGGTTTCGGATCAACAACATTAACGTTATAGACTGGCCTTCCCAATTACCTGATCTCAATCCAATAGAGAATCTTTGGGCGAATGTAAAAAAAGTGGTTGCAGCTTCAAAGCCCCGGAATAGTAATTAACTTTGGGTCACAATGAAGAGAGCATGGCAAAACATACCCTTCGAGAGATGTCAGGCTTTGGTGGCTTCTATGAAACGGCGATGTGAAGCAGTTCTAAAGAATAAAGGGTCTACGACAAAATACTAACTAATTTTAGTACACATTTTCTAAAAATATTCGTCCGTTTTGTAATATTATTTAAAAAATATGAATACTGCTATTTTTTTGACCGCCCTTTTTCAGTAACTTGAAAATATCATTATCTTTCTTATTTATTTTTGTTAATTGAAATAAATCTCTTTAGCTTAAATTTAGTTTTCTTCGTCCACAATTTCAATATTATTAAATTTAATCAATAAATATAAATATTTTAAAACGATTTATGGATGATGTTATTCAGTTGCTTCGTTTTTTGTGTCGTACTGCTATTATTTTGACCGCAGCTGTATGTGGTGAAGACAAATTGGAAAACATTAATTTAGTCTTAGAACTTATTATAAGGTTATGTTCAGCAAACCAGTTTAAAAACCAAACTAAGTCCAAGTGCCTCATACGTTAAACCCACATCATCAGCAAAAGCTGTAGGCGAACCTTTGAAATTAAGAGCGAGCAGTGAATTAATGTAGATTAGAAAGAGAACTGGTCCCAAGACAGAACCCTGAGGAACGCGCAGATTAAGGAGTTTAGCATCACTTCTAACGTTTTCTAATTTTACTCTTTGTTACCTATTTTCAAGGTATGACTTGAAGAAATTGAGCATGAAACCACGGAAACCAGCTTTCTCTAGTTTTTTCAACAAATAATTGTGGTTTACCATATCAAAAGCTTTGGTAATGTCAATAAACAGACCAGCGGTACATTGTTTACCATCGAGGTTTCTCTTTAGTTGAGAACAAATATAATTGCCCTCATTCTACCTCTCATTAGATACAGTGAGTTAATATATTGTAATCCTGACTAGCTATCCATGCACAAGCTACAGGTGGCCTTTAAGAATGCAATACGCTATATTTACGGTATTCGTAGATGTGAGCATATCTGTGCTTACGCTAGGGACTTGGTTGGATGCAGTCTTAAACAGTACATCAACACCAGAAACTGTATTTTCCTTCACAGAATCATTTACAGTCGAAGTCCGGTATACTTATTTAGCAGGCTAAATTTTACCCGTTCCAATAGAACAATAAACTTAATTCCTTATCGCAGTAACTATTTACATTCATCTCGTTTATTTTTCATTCACACTAGCAGATTATGGAATTCCTTACCTACTTATATAAAATCCATATCCAAGTACAGAGATTTTAAAATGCAATTATCCTTCATTTCTCCACTCTCTCATAAAAACTTATCCCTCCCATTCATTAGGGAAAGAAATATTTGTACTAATTTGAAGTTAAATTGTTTAAATTGAGTTTAATTACTAAGTATTAAAAAAGATGTAAATCCTAATGTACATACCGCTTAAGTTAAATAAATAAATAAAATAAAAGATAAATAAAATAAGTGCAAAATGTTTTTAACCTTCTGCAGTACTCAACCTAAATGTACGTATGACCATTCAGATAGAGAAATATTTGTATGTACAATACATAAGTTACAATGAATGGTTGATTTGGGTCTGATATTCAGAAATGCTTTTCTGTTAAATGTTCATGATCCCCATATAGAAACAACATATACCGCATGTTTGTTCATTTCATTTATTGATATATATATGTACATTAAGATAAACATATTTTTTAGTACTTGGTATGATATACATTAGGATTTACAAATTCAAGTTTGATAAAAATATAAATTATAATGCTTAAATTCTAAGGATTGATGCGAGGATATGATATTTTTATTGTGGGAGTGTGGAAAAATGGTTTAGAACTGCACTTTTAAATTGAAAGTAGTTACGCATGGACCTGATTGATGCTGGCAATGAGTTCCACAACCTAACAGTGTGAATAAAAAATCAACGGGATGAATTCAGAAAATTCCACTGGAGAGGAATAAGGATCGAGTAAAATTGGATCGGTTAGCTAAATACGGGCGACAGGGAATGTGAATAACTTTATGTAGGAAGAGACAATTTCCGGCATTGAGGTATTATTGCAAGTTACACCCTAGCAACTCCGTTGTGTAAGAACAAATGTGTTCATGCCTATTAGTTCCATAAATATATCGCATAGCGTCATCGAAAGCGATCTGTAATTTACGCTGAGATAGTGAGTCAAGGCTACAATAGACTACCTCGGCATATGTAACCAGAGGCAAGGCCATTACAAGTGTGCGTCGTGTTTCAGGAGGAGTATAAAAAACACTGAGCCAGAGTTTGCGAAGGCAACCATAAATACGACCTGTAACCATATTGGTGTGATTATAACCCGACAAATCTCGACTAAGAACATATCCAAGACTAGTGACAGACTCTACAACTTTAACTTTTGAATGCTTTAGGAAAATGTTTGGCAGAAGATCAAGACTGAAACTTTTCTTTGATATTGGAATTACTTGAGTTTTAGTCGGGTTCAGCTGTAGTCCATTTAAAACTGACCAAGCATAAACACGTTTTAGGTCATCATTAAGAAGTGCAATCAGTTCGTCTGTATTTGAAAGTGGTTTGGCTAGGTGTAGTTGTACATCATCGGCGGAAATGTGCACTGATGAATGCTTGCATACTGATGGCAGATCATTGATAAATAGACAAAATAGAATTGGCCCTAAAATCGACCCTTGATTTTAGGGTCCTCTCAGACAGGAAACTAGTTAATAATCTTATCGCACTTCCACTAAAACCAAAGCCTTGGAAAAATCTAGCAAAAAAAGAAGTCAAACATATTTTTTGTCAAACGATTGTATAATCTCCTCAAGCGGTTGATCATAGCTGAGGAACAGCTATGATTGGCCCTAAAACCTGATTGCTTATAGTACAGGAGGTTATTACGGTTTAAGTACTCTACGATTTGTTTTGCTATTATTTTCTCTAAGACTTTCGACAAACAGGGTAAAACGCTTACTGGCCTAAAATCGGCAGATGATAATGGCTGTGTTTTTTTGCGATCGGCATAACTCGTGCGATTTTATACACCAGTTAACTACATGAGACAGAACCGACCCAATTTGTGGTAGGAAAAGTTTAATAAAACGCACTCCCATCTTCACCAGAGGAATCGGATTTGACAGCCATTACACATCGTATAATTTCCTCCTCCGTTGCTACCTCAAAACCTTTTTGTACGGGTAGGGTGTATCCGGTGTCTACAGTATGATTGAAACCAAAGTTACATGAAAGAGGGTCGTCTCTCAGGAAGGCGTGATTTAAATCATTAGGATCGAGAAGGCATTCAGACTTGTCACATCTACTAGCTATACCAATTTTGCGGAGGTTACTCCAAAGTTTCTTTGACGAGAGGGATGGATCGAGCTTAGAGGCGAAAAAACGTGTCTTTGATCTGCGTATTACTGTGGTGGCAGTATTACGTGCCGTTTTATACAAAGACCAGTTCTGGTGAGTTGGAGAGCGCTTCCATTTACTATATAATTTATTTCTAGTATTAATTGAGTTAACAACATTACTGGTGAACCAGGGACATACTCGATTTTGAATTCTTACCGTTTTGGTAGGTACGAATTCATCGAATAATTGTGCAATTGTTCCTTGAAGTAGGTTAACTTATCATTAGGATCAGGCATTGAGTGATATTGCTCCCAATGAATAGAAGCAGCAGCTATTTGGAGTGCGTTAAGGTCAATTGCATTAAAATTTTTGTATTAAAATTTTTGTTCAGGCATCGAATTTCTAAATAAATGTATACCATACGTACAGATAAGAAGATCATGATCAGAAATATCAAGCAATAATTGGTCAAACAGCAAAACTAAGAACACACTAGAGACAGCAATAATATCGAGGAGGCTAGGTAAACAGTTATTTGCAAAGCGTGTCGGATAAGTGGTATTGATTATTTCCATTCCAGCGGAGGAAACGAAATCTTTCAGTCGAAATGCTAACGAGTCATTCTTCAATAGATCGTTATTGCAATCCCGACATATGATTATGTGCTGGTAAAGGGCACAAAAGTCAGATATTGTAGAGAAAAAGGGCACAGGAGACGAAGTATTACTATTATTATACACACATGAGATCAATCAATTAGTATTACAATCACCTATTTCGATTATTATATATTCGATTACGCAACCAGTTGACCTATAAATAACTTTGCAATTTAGTTCCGATTTGCAATAAATCGCTACTACACCTCCCCTTCATTTCGAAAAACTTTATAATTGGGAATATTGTAGCACATATCTTCACAGTCAGACTTGAACCAGGTTTCGCTTACACGAATAACATCAATACAGGAATTGGAAAAAAGATATTTCAAATAATCAAGCTTGCTGTCGTTTAAGCTGCGAGCATTTAGATAACAAACCCTAAGTCCATCATCATTTCTTGATACAACATTTAACATAGTGCGCGTTGATTTTTCATTCAACGCGCACTATCACTGATCGGTTGTTTTTGCAGAGGGGAACATTGGATTGGTGTAGAGGGCAGATTTTTTGTTACTCTTGTTCGATGGTTGGACGCAGACATGTTCAACCTTTCTGAGAGAATTTGAAAATTCAGCGGCGTAAAACTATTGAATGATTTTCACTTTATTGAATTAAATAAAGAACTGCTTCAAAGGTATTTTATGGAGAATGAGAAACAGATAATCCCGCACGTATTATTTTTTTCACTCACTTTTGCCGAAACGAATTGGAGATCGATTTAAGCAATGATCATTCCACTTCCACTGGGTGATCAAACTTGACATTAGGACCAAATTCGAGCTTAAGGCTATTATACAGGACGAATGGAAAAATATAATTCCGGAAGTAACTCAAAAGCTTGTTACCTCCATGCGATCAATAATAAACGCAATTATTACTGCTTACTAGGAAGAAATTTGAGTAATTTGCGATAAATCTCTTTTTTAATAGTGTACCTTTATTTTTGTGAGATATATCTTAGGTAGGTAGGTAAGTGGGTAGACGGGCACAAGCCACTCCTCAAATAGGTCCTTAGGGACTCATTGTGATGCCCAATTGGGGAATAGTGTCCCCTTGTAACCCTTGTCGCACTAATGGTCCTTCGTTGTGCCAGAGCCATCCCGATTTACTTATGAACCTGCAAAGAGATCTTAAAGGTTTATTTGAAATTTCCTGTAAGTCTTGGAAGAAAAATTCTCCCGGTGTTCTATGACGCAACTGATAAAGACTAAGGCAGTGACAGAGATAGTGGGGAGTGTCCTTTCGTTCCTCCTTGTCACCGCAGCCTCTACAAATGTTGTCGTTGGAGAGTCCCTTTCTCATTGCGTGGTTTCTAAGATGATTATGACCAGTGAGAGCTCCAACCACCATCGTTAGCAATTCTTTGTCGCACTGAAGGAATTTGTCGGTTTTTGCTCGATCGCATCTGGGCCATAATGCTTTAGTAGTCACAGATGTAGACAGACCGCGCCATCTACTGTTTGCCATTTCAATGATCTGTATCCACTTTATTCCCCAGCTCTTAGAGTGGCGGTTTAATACCGTTTAATACTTGTGACACGCTTGCTTGTGACACGTGTCGGTCATTGACACTGTTCTGGCAAGTTCATCAGCTATCTCATTGCCGGCTATGTCCCTATGTTCTGGGACCCAGCACAGATTGATCGAGTGCTGTGAGCCAAGAGCCTTTAGATCTTCGCGACAGCTTGCGACTAACTTGGACTTGATTTCTATTGCGGATATAGCTTTCATGGCCGCCTGACTGTCAATGAGAATGGTAATATCAGCTGGTGGTATCGCCATCATTGATATCGTTTTGGCCGCTTCTTTCACCGCCAGGACCTCCGCTTGAAACACAATACCATAATCAGGGAGTCTGATTGAGCAGTGCAAGTTTAGCTGGTTGGAGGAAATGCCCGCGACTGTGCCTGCTTCCATCTGTGACCCATCGGTATATACCTTTATGGTCGTATTGTTGACGGGTTCATTGTACGCCCACACCTTTTTTTTGCATTTTTATTCAGAAACTCATAGTTCTTACATCCTAGACAAAAATACTTAAAACTAGCTTAACTAACTGAACTATTCTTCTTAAATCTAACTTACTGACCCAACACAGATATTCTAAGCTAATCTATCTCTAATCTATTATAATATTGCCTTTCGGCCAATCCGTCTTTTAGTTATTTATTTAAGCTAATTAATTTTTTTTTGCTTGTCCAAAAAAATTCTCAAAAAAAACTTTGTCGTCTTTGGTTTTGTTTTGTTTTACTTATTCTACCTTAACCTAAACAAAATTAAACATAAGCTAAAAACTTAAAACTATTTAAAGAACTTAAAACTACTTAAGCTATGTCCGTAACACCATACGGACGCGTGCACTAGGGCATACACGGTATTTATATGCTTGACATATATATTTCATGCGCCGTGATGCACCTTTTTTTATTTTTTATTTTTTTTATTTTTTTTTATATATTTTCCTTATTCTAATTAAAACTACTTAAGAACTATGTAAGCTGGCCACAAAGATCAGCTAACGGGTCCATCGTTTCGAGACGTGAGTGGCGGCGGGGGCTGGTTTTGGTGTAACCATCAGTAAACGTGACGTTCTTTGGCGGTCAGTGCCCTATCTCGGGCGGAGATCGCCCTACTAAACCGAAGAAGATCCTCGTGGCTGCGAGAGACGTTCGGCTCGTATTGGAGTTGCCTGTTCACTGTTCGGCGTACGACATGGATGTTAAAGACGATGGTAAAGTTAGTCCGGAAGTGATGTGGCTGTCGTCGTGCTGCGTTTTATTAAATTCGGCTGCGTCACATTGTTGGTGGCCTGATGTGCCGGCCACCGGTACGTCCACATCATCCGATTTTTTCGGAGGCCGCTCTTTCGGCTCCATCCTGCACTCACACTCACTACATGTTAATATTGTTTTTTTTTTCTTTATAACCGAAAAAAATAATTTTTGTAAAATTTGTGGGAATTGAACCCGAGGTCTGGGGGATCACAAGCAGTGGATATATCACCCAGGCCACTGTCTATTTGAAAAAGTCGCTATCTTTTTTTGCACTTGATGCACTACACTTTGTTTTTACTTTCTTGCGAAGCCGAAACACGTCCTTATACCGCGGAGGTCTGTGAACGACTGACCTTACTGGTTTACCACTGGGCTAACGCACTTTTTTGGAACTGACCGTCTTAATTGTCTATATAGAACCACCGAAGTTTTCTTAAAAAGCCGAGATACGTCTATTCATTGTGAAGGTCTGTGAACGACTGTACCCCCATTCCTCTCAGGTGGGGTATTGGCAATTGAAGGGTCTCTCAAAGTCGAGGTATGGGAGCCTATAGTCGCTCTCGACTTCTGATACTGCAAGTCTGTTAAGAATACTTACATGTCCTATGGTACCTGAGCGCCAGTTGCAAGATTGACTGATTCTCAGAGCACTTTTAGCGGCGATTGCTTACATATAAAGGTAAAGCGGTAGCATGTGTAGGATCGTTTCCAGTCCAGTTGTTGGGGTAGAGCTAATTGCTCCAGTAACTCCCATACACGCAAGTCTCTGTATTTTCGCCAATGCCTTAAGATTAATGGCTTTTTGCTGCCTGCCACCAGACTACGCTGCTATACGTGAGGATGGGTCTGACAATAGCGGTATACATCCATAGGATGGTCTTGGGGTTTGGTCCCCATTTTTACCGACAATTTTCGCGCTTTTTTGATCCTTTCAATGACGTTAAGTTTCCAATTTAGTTTTTTGTCAAGAATGATACCTAGGTATCTGTCGGTTAACGTCAGTGTGGATCCTTCAATAGCTGGAAGCCTAAATTGCGGAATGACTCTTGTATTGGAGAAAAGAACTATTCGGTCTTACTTGGGTTAGCACCCAACCTAGCTAGAATTCTCATAACGTTCTTAAGTACTTCACTTATGGTCTGGAGGAATTTGCCTCTTGTCATCAACACAACGTCGTCTGCATAAGCAACTACCTTCACTCCCGAGTATTTGAGCGGTTCTAAGACTTCGTTGATGACAATAACCCAAAGCAGGGGTGAAATTACCCCTCTCTGCAGTGTGCCTCTAGAGGCAATGGCTTTAACGAGCTTGTCACCCATGTTGATAGATTATTCTTTTAATGAGCAGGCTAACAATGGGTGATGTTATTGACTGCTCAATATTGGACTTCTCGAGGGCTGTGAAGTGCGGTCACCACACCTCTGCCTTTAATGTAGACATGTTGCGCTGTGGAGATTGTGTTAGTCGAAAGCTTACTTCGAACTTAAGCACTGATTACCTTCTCAAAGTATTTGAGAAGAAAAGAAGGTGAAGCTTATAGGTCTGAAATCTTTCGCAGTTGTGTGGCAAGCTTTACCGGCTTTTGGGATGAAGACATCTATATATCTTACTCAGGACAGGGATTATCATATTCTTGGTCTTTTGTAGCATAATTGGATATATGCCATCTAACCCAGGAGACTTATTTGGGGCAAATGAGTCTATGGGCCATCCAATTCTGTCTTCATTAACAACGGTTTCAGGAACGTAGAGTTCATTCACCGTTTTGTTGGTTGACGCCGATATATCGCTACCAAAGGCTGAACCCGGGAAGTGAATGGATACCAGAAGATTACTACACTCCCTGTTGTAAGGAGACATGCCAGATTGGCGCTGGCCACTATGGTGGAGGTTTATTTGCACCACTTTCTTTACGATCAGCGGAATTTGTTGTCCTTTTTCTGCCATTGACCGCCACATGTCTAAGTTTGCAGCGGGTTGTACCCACACGAACTTTGAACTCCTGTTTACGCAGCAGTGGCAGCGACCTACGGCTTAAAAGAACATCGACTTACATACCATTGTCAGAATGTTCCCCCACCTTCACCACTTTCCATTCCCGACTGTGCAACTCCGGATTAAGGTGTTGAAGATAGCGCTCTATCCTTCCCTTCGGGAGGTATGGTCCCTGGATAAGGATGCGGCAATTAATAATAATAACGGCAGCGCTACAGTCTGAGGTGGACCTGGGCCTAGCTTCTCAGCAACCACTCGTGTTGTGCGTGCTATTGTTCTCTCACGAGTGGAAGGGACCTACAGTTTAATGCCGACTCCGAACGGCGAGATTGAGAAGCTTTTTTTAGACAGTTATGTTCTTTGAACATTGTCAGTGACTCGAAAGAGGTGGAGCCGCGAACAATTTTTTTTAAACATTTTTTTGTCTGAACTCGGATTCGAACCTAGACTGTAAAAGTCTAATGCGTATGGGTCGACGCACGAACCCACACGGCCACAGCGCCCATGCGGCAAGTAGGCTTGGTGAACTCAAGGATTTCCCTTTTGTCTACAACTTGTAGGTCGGCATTATCCCATGGGGCTATCGACTTGGCTACGTCATTCACACCATCAAGAATGCGCAATTCAATTAGTCTGAATTGATGTTCTGTGAGTCTACGTTCTGGGTTACCAAGGCCAACAATTGCGACCCGTAGGCTGTCCTTCATCTTCTCCGAAAATGTGGCTTTTTTCGCCACAGCTGAGTTAGGGGAAAGCGAAGCATCAATACGACTCCTCTTGGAAGTTCCTTTCTCCTCAGCAATTCGGGAGGTGTTGTTGATACGGCTTGCCGCGGTATCAGCTGAGGATAGAGGCTGTCCTCTCCTCCTCGCTGATATCGCACCACCGCTCCTTCCTTTCGGGGTCACTACCCTACCTAACCTATCTGCCTTACCGTTAGAGGAAACCTGTTTAGAGCACCCTGGAACCGGCTCAGGCTTAGTAGCTACTGACCAAGCAAGGTCAAGCTTTTTGCTCCCTTCTGACCACGTTTCCTCTTCAGGCAACTTTCCCGCCATGCCGCCTGGCTATAGTACCACGCGCCCTAACCAGAGAAACCCTCTCCCTATCCGTTAAGGATTTGGGATCACGGCTCTTAAGCCAATTGATAAGGCGCCTGGCATTGGCACGTTGTTTCAGCGGGTCCCTCAACTCAAATGCAGTCTCGGTTTTTATAACCGTCCTTACACTATCTATAGGAGGGGGGCTCTGCCGGTTTTCAGTGAAGAAGGATGCGTCCGACCTTTGCCATCGCGGGCCTCAGTCTTAGCATCCTCCTTTCCCTCTGCAAGCCCAGATCTGACGCTACCAGAGTGTGCATCGGGACATGGCCTAATGTCACACACGGACGTGTCCATCTGACGGGTTTCATTTTCCGGATCACCCTCCACTACCTTTGACCTAGCTGATCCGGTCCCTCCTTGCCCTGACGGGATATGCCCTGTCACCTCCATCAGGACATTCTAACCCCTGACTTTCTCTGGAACATTCCCTACGAGGATACTAGCCATTAGGCTGGTACTCCTCTGCGGATACCTCTTTGAGAAACTCCAGAGCTTTACGAAGCCTTCCCTTCTCCCTGTCATCTAAAACGCTCATAGTCCTAAGCCTGCGTATCGTCTGCCTGCAGTTTTTCAGTACACCACTGATAGAAGCGGCAGACGATAGTGACAGTTTGGAAGAGCTAGCAACGGAGCAAGTATCGTCATCCGAGTTGAGGAAGTCGAGAGCTTTTTTGAAATCTTTCTTTTTCCCTGTCATTGAGGATCCTATCTCTCAACCTGCATATCGTCTGCCTGCAGTTCTTATTCTTGCAAAAGCAGGAAGAGGTGGCAGACGATACAGAGAATTTGGATGATCTGGCAATGGAGAAAAAGTCGTCATCTGTAGTGAATAACTCAGCCAGATTGACCACCATTGCCTCACTGCCATCCTCACCCGAAGCCTACTTACTGTATGGGCTTATGAGACGGTCTCTCCTCCTCCTCATTTCTTCGTTATGTCATATTTGGAGCCGGTTTTATGAAGAGTTCTGGTACCCGGCTCCTTTGTACCAGATCTTCCTGTAAGATTTATTATTGCTGTTTATTTTGGTCCCACGAGTACGGGGGAAAAGGAGGTCGCGCTGTACTCACCCCCTGTATACAGCGAAGAAGACTTAATGTGAAACTGGATTGCCCCAGGTGTCCGTTCACCGTTAAAAGATATACTAACGCAATGCCATTCATTCCTAGGGACGGTTGTATAACACCTGGAATTGCGGGTTTTATCGCGTTGTCCTCTCTAGATCCGCCATATTCAGTAAAAGCAGGGACAGTTCTAGCAGGTTGTGACTTAGTCACGTATGGACGGTCTTGAGGACTAACCACCTGATTAGAGCTAGAAAATCTAGAAATCTAGAAATCTAGAAACCTAGCCCCCAACAGTATCTTACTATGTTTTTTAATATTTTTGTTATTGTTAGTCCCATTTTTTATTGCTTGTTTTTTTAAAAGAGCAAGCTCTTACCTAAAGTTTATGCAGTTTCACTTTCTAGTTAATGATTCGGTCAAGATTCATTATTTTTTTGTGACTGTGTGTACCTTAACCTCTAGTAGCTCGTAGGATATCCTTGCCTTTTTGAAACGTCTTGTCTTTGCATAGAATTTACTAATTTAGACGTGTCTGCAGGGGTAATTTTTTGCCATACTTCCTTAAAGGCAGCCTTTAGCATTTTTTTGTTCGTTATTGTTGGCAGATTCTCCTTTCAAGTAAATCCCAAAGGTGTTCAAGGGGGTTTAATTCTGGAGTTTGCGGAGGGATTGTGACTTGAACAAAATTTGCACCTATATTAATTTGTTTATTTTCATGCAGTTAATAAAATTAAATAAATATTTTAGTAAGTGAACGCAGACTTTTTCTGCTATGTGTACATATTTAAGAGATGCTGCGACCCAGCAATTTTTTCTGTTTCTAAACACGTTTTACATATGTACCCGTATGTATATACAACATACTTTGCAGTCAATCGAAATAATACTTTATGAATGCAGTCTGTCTCATAAATGTCCTTCAAAAAACCTTATGCTTCATGAATGTTTTATGTATGTATTATACATATGTATGTATAAATACTCGGAAGTATTCATTTTTGATTTACTCATAACTACTTTTCTCGTTCGACTTTGTACTAAATCTCTTAGATTGAGTTATTTGCAATTATATGTATGTACATATATTCTGTTGTAATTGATGAGGGCTGAAAACAACATATTAGTACAGTTTACAGTTCAAACAGTTCGGCGCAGTACTGTTGGGGTGATTATGCCGTGTTGTGGAGGATCAGCTGTCGTCAGGTGAAGCAATTTAGTGAACTAAATCGAGATCAATAATCCCAACATATTAACTCACACATACTGCTTACTAATATGTGTAATACAATTTCCCCTAAAAATTTCCCACGTAAATAGTATAACCCATTATTGCTAACGCGCAAGACATATTTCGACTCTCCAGAAAAATCATTACTCAACATGGGGAAATCATAACGAAAAGAACTTTAAAGCTTCCGCAAATTTTTGTTCGGGAGAAAACAGTAATGATGAAGAACAGTGGCAAATAAAGACCATCCGTTATATGATGTCTTGGTTTTCTTATACGGGCGGGTACCTAAAAGTTTGAATAATTTATATTTGAGTACCAAAAAAACAACTCAAAAACGATAGCATGGATTATAACTTATATACATTTTTAACACAACATTATTTCTTTCATTTTGGGAGAAGCGTATTTCTAATTTGCCGAAAATCAGCGCGGATTAGTATTGCAATTGAAGAGTAAAAAAGTGTTACCAGTTCGTTCATAATGCTCAGAAAGTGTAATGGAAATTTAAAAATTTAAACAATGTGCGTATGTAGTATATAGTCTTTTAACAGTGAAACATGTTTGCAAAAAATATACTCACATCGTAGAAAATGTTTAAATGCAAGAACTTAAATGAGTTCACCCATTAATCAAAATGCGTAACAATTTTATTGTTGAAAATATATTTGCTGAAACGTTACAATTTTTGTTAATATCATTAATGGGATATCCTTACAGCGAGTGTCAAATAAATGCTATAAATACATCGAATAACTTATTAATCACCTCAATAACTCCATATTCAACACTAGCTATAAACAACATTAATAGCCAAGGAAATTTGGATAAGGAAATACTAGATGGTAAGATGTACTTTAAGATATTTTTTATTTCGGTTTCTCATTTTCATAACCCGATTTAAACTATGAGTATGTATATATTTATAATACATGTATAGAGTTTCACAAGTGCACCTGTAGACACATTTCGATAGAAGTTGTTTATTTATATAAATACATTTATTACATTTATTATGTGGCATGAACATAATTGTTTTTCAAATATTTTAAAAACTAGCAAACTAAATTCTCAATTTGTATATTTGGTGGATATGGATAGGAAAATTTTAAATTGCGAAATGTATTTGATGTTAATTTTTTAAGGTTTGTCATAGCAAATCACTGAACTAAGAGCTGCGTTGTGTCAAAAAGTTTGGATGAAGTTCCGAAAAGTTCTTACCTCCGATTTTCTTGTTTGTTTTTGTATGCATTGTCTAGCATATAAGAAGTAAAAAGTGTTTTTTACCGAAATCAACTGGAAAGAACGAAAAGGATATTTAAAGTTTGGAAATTAGAAATAAAACTAATTGCAATATCTTCTAAACAACACAGCGCATATAAATAACGTATATCTCAAATTAGAGCTACAATTGGGGACTTTCAAGGTCAATGTAATGGTTTATGCATTACAATCCATTAACAACTTTTGAAATTATAATTAATTTTGAGAAAAATGTACATGTATTTAAGAAAAGAATTTAATTTCTGCTAAAAAATCAATAACAAGGTTATAATTTTTTTTCAACGTCTTGTAAAATACTATTTTTTTACCATTTCAACTACACCAAATATATTGTAAAGCCTGGATCAACGAAAACGCATGATGATAATTGTAAATAAAGCAAAAAGTTTTCAGAGAATTATCTTAATATTTTTATTATGATAGAAGGATCTATGGCAATTATGTGTCTAACAAAATATCGGTCAAATGCTCGCCACGGCTTCGGTGGCATACCTATTTTTTTGACTCTGAGACATAATTGAGGTTCAATGTCGTTAATGTGCCGAATTATCTCATCCTTTAGCCCTTGAATTGTTCTTGGCTTATTGACGTACACTTTTTCTTTTAAATTTTTTTAACATCGTTCTTGAGAAGATCGTGCAAAACTCACTGGCCTACACAAGAGGCACGATCTTCCAAAAGTCCGTTCAACTGCTAGCCTACGCGGATGACATTGACGTGATTGGGCGAACACAGCAAGCCGTCAATGATGCGTTTGCTGGCATTGAAACGGAAGCAGCTAAAATGGGTCTGGCGGTAAACGAGGGCAAAACAAAGTATATGCTGTCATCGAGAAAGGACGCACAACATCGACGACTTGGCCAAAACGTTACCATGGGCAACTATAACTTTGAGGTAGTGAAGGACTTCGTCTACCTCGGCTCCGCGGTAAACAGTACAAACAACATCAGTACTGAGATCAAACGCAGAATAACTCTTGCCAACCGCTGTTTTTTTGGGCTCAAAAGGCAATTGAGTAGTAGAGCCCTCTCTCGGAAGACCAAGCTGACTTTATACAAGACCTTGATCATCTCAGTCCTAAAATACGGCGCAGAGGCATGGACAATATCCCAAGCGGATGAACAGTCTCTTGGTCTTTTCGAGAGAAAAGTTCTGCGCGCGATTTTTGGTCCTGTTTGCGTTGATAGCTTTTGGAGGAGAAGGTTCAACCACGAACTGTATGGGCTGTATAGCGACATGAGTCTAGCCAGGCAAATACGAATCCAACGCCTAAAATGGCTAGGCCATGTAGAGTAAATGGACAACTTAGCTCCGGCCCGAAGAGTCTTGTTGTTGTCCTGTGGGACAACGCAACAGAGGACGTCCACGAACAAGGTAGCGCACACAAGTCGAGGGGGACCTCGGCCGACTTGGTGTGCGAAACTGGAGACAGCTGGCGAAAGATCATGCTGGCTGGAGAGGCATGTTGAGTGAGGCCCAGGTCCACCTCGGACTGTAGCGCCCTAAGAAGAAGAAAGAAGAAGAAGCTGTTGCCCGCGGCTACGTTCTTCCTTGAGATTTAGACTTATTCTATGCTAAATTTCGTTAAAATCGATTCTGTAGCTTAGCCGTGAAAGCGTGCCAGATAGACAGAGAGGCAGAGTTACTTCAAAAACTGTTAAAACGTAGCTGTGTAAAAATATGTAGTAAAAATGTCACGGAAACGGGAATAATAAAGGAAAGCTGGGTAAAAGTACTTATAAAAAGTGGTACTAAATTATGGAGGTATTTATGTAATTAGTAGTATTTTGGATGGGAGCCGTGGCGTAGTGGGTAGATGCGTCGACTCCTACGCTCGATGTTGTACATGAGAAACACCAAACATTTTTTTCACGGCTCCACCTCTTTCGAGACAATGCTCAAAGAGTATAACTGTCTGGAAAATGCTTCTCAATCTCGCCGTTCGGAGTCGGCATTAAACTGTAGGTCCCCTCCACTCGTGAGAGAACAATAGCACGCACAACACGAGTGGTTGCTGAGAAGCCAGGCCCAGGTCCACCTCGGACTGTAGCGCCGCCATTATTATTATTATTATTATAGTAGTATTTTTGTAGAAGGTATTTTAAAGTATTTCTGCGTAAATTATATTTTTAGTTTTATTTTCTTGTGGTAGCATAACTGTTAGGAGGGAGAGTCGGGATCTTAAAGCTCAAGCTTGAAAGATCAACTTTGGCTCTAGTGCAGGTGTATGCACCGAATCTAGAGTCAGAGTATGCGGCTTTCCTGGATGAAGTTGATGCTGCCCTTGACAGGGTGGCTGAGATGGATTCCTTTATTCTGATGGGTGACTTCAATGCTCACGTGGGTGTGGATGTAACGACATGGGGGAGTGTGATTGGGAGGAACGGTGATCCTCATCAAAACATGAACGGAGAGAAGCTGTTGGATTTTTGCTGTGCAAATGGCATGTCCATTATGAACACCTTCTTTCCACACAAAGACATCCATAAATACACATGGTACCGTCGGAGTCTTCAACAGAAATCGTTGATAGATTTCTTTGTGGTACCATCGTGTGTGAAACCGATGGTTTGTGACGTTCGTGTGTTGAGAGGAGCTGAACTGTCAACTGATCATCACCTGGTGTTGTGCACGCTGTATCTTTCTGATAAAGTACCTCTTCTGCCAAGGCGGAAACCAAGAGTGGTTACACGCATACGGTGGGAGAAACTACAGAACAGTGAGGTGCAGCAACATTTTGCACGGCGCATATCCGAAGGGTTTGAACAAATTCCAACTGTTCCATCGCATGTAGAGGACGAATGGCGACTGTTTTCAACAGCTGTTATTGAGGCGCGAAGAACTTGCAAATTGGCTGTGCGAGCAGCTAAAGAGCAGACTTGGAAGGAGTTCGGCGAGAAGTTGGAAAGCGACCATAGATCTACGAAAAAGGTGTTCTGGCAAACCATTCGCCGGCTCATAGGAAGGAAATACAACACCATCGAAGGAGTCAAATCCAAAGATGGCGTGTTGCTTTCCAATGAGGTGGACATCTTGCGCAGATGGAGCGAGCACTTTTCGGAGCTGCTCAATCCCGAACAGGACACTGAGGGTGACAGACCTGTAGACTTGAGCAGGGCGGAGAATAGTCCAACGGTGGAGGAAGTCATTTTGGCGATTGAATCGCTAAAAGTTGGCAAATCCGCCGGTGTGGATGAAATCCGGCCAGAAATGCTTAAGGCTATGGGTAAAGAGGGAGTTTTATGGCTCTCTTGTGTCATTAAGGTGGCTTGGGAACGCGGTGAAACACCTGGCAGACTGGGGTGATTGTCCCTCTCTTCAAAAAGGGGGACAAGAAAGAGTGCTCCAACTACAGGGGCATATCTCTTTTAAGTCTCCCAGGTAAAGTCTACGCTAAGGTGTTGGAGGCGCGTTCTAGAGCTATGGTCGAATCCAGGATGGGGGATGAACAGTGCGGTTTTCGTCCCGGCAGAAGTACAACCGACCAGCTTTTCACTCTAAGAATGGTACTTGAGAAGGCTTGGGAGTACGCCAAACCGATCTACAGTTGTTTTGTAGATTTGGAAAAGGCATACGACCGAGTTCCTCGAGGTAAACTCTGGAGTGTTCTGCAGGAGTATGGGATTGATGGTTCTTTGTCATACAGAGCTGTAGTAGCTGTGTTCGGGTTAACGGTACTAAATCAACACCTTTCACCGTGGACGTTGGACTTCGCCAAGGGTGCGTTTTGTCACCTCTCCTTTTCATTATATATATGGACTGGATGTTACAGCGCAGTCGAGGCGAGGAATGTTTCACATTGGGAGAGTTGAGGGTAAGTCATCTTCTTTTTGCAGATGACTTAGTCATCCTCACATCCTCCCAGATAGAACTCCAGCGCGCGCTAGATAGGTTTTTGGCCGTATGTGCTGATGCTGGGATGAGGGTTAACGTGGACAAATCCGAGGTTATGGTTATTTCCAGAACCCCTGTTCAATGCACTCTACATGTTAGTGGAGTCCCATTGAAACAGGTGGAGAAGTTCAAGTATCTCGGGGTCTTCTTCACGAGTGATGGGAGGAATAATGCTGAGCTTTCCTGTAGGATTGGTCAAGCTGGGTCAATTTTGAACAGCTTGGTCGATCTGTAATCAGGAAGGCCGAGCTTGGTGTCAAAGCCAAGTTAGCGGTGTTTAACGCAGTATTTGTTCCAACTCTCACCTATGGTCATGAAATTTGGGTAATGACCGAAAGAATAAGATCGCGAATACAAGCTGCCGAGATGAGAATTCTTCGTGCTGTTGTGGGAATTACTCGCCGGGATAGGGTGAGAAACACGACAGTGCGCGGGGAACTCAATGTTGGGCAGCTGCTTCTTCGAACGGAAGGGGCTGTACTTCGTTGGTTTGGTCACGTGGCACGAATGTCCCTATCATCACGACTTCCGAGGCGTGCCTTGAATACGATTCCATCAGGTAGGCGACCGCTTGGCAGACCTAGGATGAGATGGTTGGACCAAGTCCAAACACTCGCCTGGTTGCGCTTGGGCATAGCTCCTGATGAGTTAGAGTCGATGGCGGAGGATCGAGTGGCCGGGAGATCTCTCGTGAATGAATGACATGCCGGTCATTGAAAATGAGATGAGATGAGATGAGATAAGCATAACATACTCGTTTTCTCCGCAACCTGATCTTGATAACGTGACATATAGTTGTCCATGAGAAAAGCAGTCTTTACGTAAATCGATTCCTACGTATTTAAATGTTTGTCCCCGTGCTTTATTAATTGTTACGGCAAACGATACGTTAGCGGGAAATTTAATTCTTTTAAAATGAAAAAGGTAAATCATTGGGATGCGAGGTATTACCACTGTTTGACCAACTGCTGGACCAGCCAAATCTATTGCAACGAACGTTATTGCCCAGAAATTTAACTTGTAGTCCGGTCCCGTTTCACAAATTTGGTGGTTTCTAAGTAAAATTATTGGGACACCTATTTTTAACATGAGCGAATATGGGGGATGGCCACTCGGGTTTAAATAACTAAGAAACTCCTATGTGTAATGGACCGGATCTTCTTGATCCATTACATTATCAATAGATGTGTAGTTAGCGGTATCTCCTGGAAGTTTAATTAAAATTAGGTCGTCTATTTCGTCAACATTACTATTTCTCGCGGCCAATATTGCCTTTTGACACATCCAATGTTAATCTTTTTTCTCTACTTCGACTATATCTGGGCAGACTTTCGATATTGAGTCTTCAATGCTGGTTACTTTTTCACCTAAATCTCGATCAATTTCAATTTTGTTTTCAAAATGAGGTACTTTCCCGTTTCCTATTAAAAGTAACTTTAAAGGAAAATATGTACTGCCTCCACCCAAATGTGAAAGTAAAATGAACAAGTTGTAGACGCCTTTTTCCAAATTTGCAAATTTGGCGGAGAACTTTGGTCAGTTGCTGGGTGCAAAGCTTACGGCACTTGAAGATCGCCTAAAATCACAGATCACCGAAACGAAAGAGATGATAGAACGGGAAGTTAAGCAAAATAACGAAAATATTGCCCGGCTGGAAAGCTCCAGCCTTGGATGATTTAGAACGAGAGAAAATATGCTCAGATGGTGTTATCCTCGGAGTGCCTGAAATTGTGAACGCAAGCAACACCTGCTCTGTCATAAATATCCCGTCACCTACGCTGAAGATTTACTTTCGAGCTTCCCTCCTGCACCACACAACGGGCATCATTCGGAAGATGTCGGACATGCGAGAGAAGCAATGTTTGATGAGAGTGGTAGCCCTTTACCGCAAAAACAAGAAGACCACGCTGAAACTCTCCGATGTGGGGCTCAACTCGTCAAAAAGCTTTTACATAAACGAAAGCTCAACAACAAGAAATTACCAACTTCAAAGAGAAGCACTGAAATCAAATCGAAATGGTCTCACAAAATCTGTTTTCACCACTAATGAACAAATTTATATACGAAAATCACCCGAACAACCATCTATTCTTATTCGGAACATGGGGGACCTCAAAAATGTAGTCGGAAAAAATCAGTCTTTAGACTAATGAGCAACATCGAACGTAAACGCACAACACTTATTTTATTTGTTTTTTTAGTTTTTTATTTTGAATTTCTATTTTGAATTTTTGAATTTTGCTATTGAATAGCATATTGAATTTATTGTAACATTTTCTTTACTATTAATTATGTTCTATTCAGCCTTTTGTGTTCTCTTGCACCAAATACTGCTCTATTGTGTATTCCTTCTTTTATATTGTATGGTAATTATTTCAGTACTCTTCTCTTATTATATCTTTCATTTTAACCAATAAGAAACAAAAATTGTATATACTCGATCTCTCGCTCTTTTGTCAGATATCACTATGAACAACACTAAAGATCCCGAGTATAGCAAGAATGACAAAACAAAACTACTAATAAATGTTTTAAGTAAAAGCCACGATTGTATTGATGTATGCCACAAACCTACAAAGCCTTGCGAATAAGTTCGATGAGTTCAAACTGATATTTGAAAATGGCCTGAACTCTGGAGTGAAAGATCTCGCTCAGTCTCTTAAGGGCTTTAAATTCTTTCTTGCAGATCGCTGCCTTAAAATTGGTGGGGCGTTGGCGTTGGGCAATTCACATTCGGAACAGTATAAAAACGAAACACTTTTTAAGCTCCAATGAAACACACTCTAGACAATTTTATTTCGTTTAAATCCTAAGTGGCGAGTGTAAGTGTGATATTGGTTGTATATATGTATATTCCTCCGGACGTTGCTCACCCCAATTATGCCTGTGATATTATTGAAGACATTTCTTCTGTTGCGGCAGATGTGGCCGCAACCAAACCAGTTTGTCTAACGGAGGTTTTTTTTTTTTCCTCTTGTACAACCCTGCCGTAAAGGCAGCGACACTGCGACCTAAAAAGGTCTATTGTATCGACGGGTTGGAGTTAATCCAAAAGATTAACCACTTTCCTTATGAAAGATGTAGTTTTTCAATTCCATTGAAGTCAGTATTTCCCTGTGGAGAATACGTTTCCTTAACCAATGTAGTGCCGGACATTCACATAAAATGTGCTGGGATGTTTCGTCTTCTTCAAGACAAAACCTACATTCCGTGTTTTGACACAAGTTCATTATGTTAAGGTGGTAATACAAGCAGTGGCCAGTAAGAAAGCTCGTTAGCTTTCTTATGCTCTCCTTATCTAAGCTAAGGATTTGTAGGAATAGGGTCTGATTAATCGCTTGGATTGCCTGAGACCTGACCCATTGGTCCAATGATCTAGGCGAAGTTTGTTTTCCCATTCGTTAATCAGCGCTGCAGCCGTCGCCCAATTGACACTGCAGTACGGTTCAGGACCTATGAACGCAGTACTTGAACCCGCTCTAGCGAGCTCATCTGCGGATTCGTTACCTGCAATCCCTTTGTGTCCAGGGACCCAGCCAAGTTTCACTTTGTTGTGTGTGGCTAGGGATTGCAGAGCATCGTGGCAACATTTGACGGCTTTGGAGTCTATTTGACTGGACGATAAGGCTTTAAGTGCTGTCTGGCTATCTGAAAAGATTTGTATAATTGCGCCCTTGATACCTTTACCAAGATTATGTCTAGCGCAGATCTTAATGGCATGGATTTCGGCTTGAAACACAGTGGGACTAGGCCCCATAGGTACAGAGATCCCAGTGTTGGTTCCACAGACACCAGGTCCGACTCCAGAATCCATTTTTGATCCATCTGTGTACCAAGCCAGACTCCTGGGGTCTAGTGTTGGAACACCATTTTACCAGTCTACCCGTTCCAATATTTCAACTTCAAATAACCTGCCGAAACAGTTCTGCCTGACCATAGTGTCCGGCATTGTACAAAACATGTCTCTATTAGGGATTGAGTTGAGTATCCTAAGGTGACCCACTAGGTCACCGGGTTTGAATTGATATTCCAGCTGCAGTTTGATGGCATAAGTGGCAGCTATCTTCCTAACGAAGATGGGTAAAGGTGTCAGCCCGATAATAGCTTCGAGAGCTGTTGTGGGGCAGGTGCGCATGGCACCTGTTATGCCAAGACAGACAACCCTTTGCAGTTTTTGTAGTTTGTTTGCCGATGACTGTTGAAGGGTTTTTGGCAACCAGACGATGGCCGCATATGTGATAATGGGTCTCGCCATCATTGTGTACAACCAATGAATAATTTTGGGAGAGAGACCCCAAGTCCTACCGTAAAGACGTCTACTGGCCCACACTGCTCTGGTAGCTCGCTCTATGGCGGACTTAATATGTGAATTCCAGTTAAGTCGTCTGTCCAGGATTACTCCGAGATATTTTACCTCGCTGGAATAAACTAGTGTGGTGTTGTCGATTATTATGGGTTCAAGGTTGACACGAGTCCTAATTGAGAAGGGCACTAGAACGGTCTTGCAGGGATTGATCGATAAACCCTCTGCGTTGCACCATTCACGGCAGCAGCGCTCTTTGCATTATAATGCAAATAGTCGTGTCGTGCTTACCCCTTATAACAATCGCCAGGTAATCAGCATAACCAATTGTGGTGTAGCCTGATCCTTGAAGATCTACTAACAGTTTGTCGATAACTAGTGACCATAATAAGGTGGAAAGAACCCCCCTTGTGGGCAACCCTTTGCCGCGGTTACAGAAGCCGACACTCCGCCGGAGGAAGAAGTAATCGAACGACTTTCCAACATGGCTCTGATCCATTTGTTAGTCGATGCTTCGATACCTCTGCTACTGATCGCTCTTGCGATCGAGTCGTAGCCAGTGTTATCGAAAGCGCCCTCGATGTCGAGGAATGCACATAGGGCTATTTCTTTGGAAGTAAGTGCGCCTTCTATCTTTTTGACGAGATAATGAAGGTCACCTATGGTGGATTTACCTTTCCTATATGCATACTGGTTCGAGTTTAGAGGGTTAGACAACTCTAATCGTTATCTAATGTGAACATCAATTAGTCTCTCCATCGTTTTGAGTACAAATGATGTTAGACTTATAGGTCTATATGATTTAGGCAGCTCACTAGGTCTATTACCCGGTTTGGGAATGAATATTACATTAACCTTCCTCCAGGAGATTGGTATGTAACCCCAGTTGTAGCTAGCTCTAAATAAAGCTGTCAGTTCCGGCAGGATGAGGTCTATTGATCTTTGCAATAGTGCAGGGAATATACCGTCACCACCGGGAGCTTCGAAAGGTTCGAGAGTGCCAACAGCCTATTCAACCTTATCTGTACTGAAAAATTTTCCAGATAAACTTAAAAGTTTAAGCTTTTTTTTCTATTAACAAAGACCCTATGGTCTGTTGTGTCAGAGTGCACGTGAGAGGTGCTATAAGACGAGCCTCGGAAGTGCACCTGAAGTAACGTTTTAGGTGTATCTTCTCTGTCCGTCGTGTAGGTACCGTCGCTTTTCTTTAAAAACCCTACACAGTTTGCCTGATCGTTTGCGAGCGATTTGTGGATGCGTGCTGCTACTGGCATGTTCGCAATGTTTTCGCAGCATTTCCTCCAAGTGGCCCGCTTGGATCGTCTTAACTCGGAATTATATTCTGTGAAAACGGACCTTTGTTCGTTCCACCTCTTCGTCGGTGCGTTTGGGATCGTATCTGTTAGAGACATGTGAGAGTTGACTAGGGATGTCAAACCTGATATGTTGGTGGTCTGACAGAGATGGTTCATCTGACACATGCCAATTTTCAATAAAATTCGAAATAACTGGACTGGCGAGTGTGAGGTCAAGTGCCTCTTCGCGAATCGCATTTATGAAGGTAGGCTTGGATCCTCTATTTAGTATATCTAATTCACTACTAATAAGATATTCTAAAAGACACTCACCTCTTCTGTTGGTGCCACTACTACCCCAGACCTCATGATGCGCGTTAGCCTCGCAACCGATGGTGTAGTGCAGGTTGCCTGTTTTACAGTAGCTGATGAGGTCCTGGACATCCTTAGGTGGTATGACGCTATTATCATTCGGGAAATACGCCGAGGCGCACACGATGTTATGTGTTCCCCTCTCCGTTGCAACTTCCAGTAGAAGGGTCAGCAGGTCTCTGTTAATGAAATTTGGAATGGGAAGAAAGTTAATATCATTGCTGATGAGACAGGCCACTCTTGGCGCAGTGTCTCCACACTTAGAGATTAACTTACTATTTCCATTCCGGAGACCTTTTACATGTCCGCTTCTAACCCATGGTTCCTGGATAAGTCCAAGGGTTATGTTTTCTTCGGCGAACCGCTTGCTAAGGGTAGTGGACGCGCCCTTCGCATGATACAGGTTCGCCTGTAGCACCTTAATGGAGCTCACCGATCCTCCATCGGATTGGGCCTGCCGCATCAGTTGGGCCTTTTTAGGGCCTTTATTTATTTATTTATTTATTTTTTATTATATTATTATATTTATTATAAAATAAAATAAAAATAAAATAAATAAAAGACGAGATGAAGGAGCGAACCTTCTTTCATTCTTTGCATTGCCTTCCATGAAGAAGCTTGAAGGCCCTCATTTTGCGCTTCAAACGTCGCTAAGATTTTGGTCGTTGGTAATTCGATGCTTTGTGGAAAGAAACCACGGACTATGTGAGATTTGGGAAAAGATCCCTCTTCCACAAGTACAATATCAAGACCACTTTTGGCCTTAAAAGCATCGAAATTGCGTTTCATCCTCACAGCAGTAGCACTGTCGGAGCAGATGAAAATTAGCCATCCCGACTTGTGTTGAGAGCCTGAGAAATGCTGTCTATTGCTGGAATGCCAGTTTTTTTGAGAGGCTCGAGACAAGTTGATAGTGCAAAGTTATTTTGGGCGACACCGGCTCCCACTTTCTATCAGTACAAACTATTGTACATTAAGGTCGCGTGATCCTATAACTTAACACTTCATTAACACCAAATTAAATTATTTGTGAAGACTTTAACTTGAACCTTCTCAATTTGTCACCAAACTCTCTCTTGAGTAGCACAATACGCTCTCTCAACTTAAACTTCCTAAACACCAATGAGCCCACCCATTTTAAGCCAAACTGCTCGTCCCTGATCGCTCAATGTCGTCTTAAACAATTATCAGAGCTTAGTGGAAACGTATAGCCAGCTTAGCGTGCCAGTGTTTCTGTACCATGATCAGTTGTTTGCCACATTTGACATTCCAGTTGCAAAAAATTGTCCACAGTTCGTACACTATCGTGATTTCCGTGGCACTAATGTTGGTAATGAAACGCATTGTTGATAATGATGCGCATTAGTCTTTCACAGTCTAGGTTCGAATACAAGCTCAGACAAACAATTTTTCAAAAAAAAATTGTTGACGGGCTTACCTATTTCGAGTTATTGACAATGCTCAAAGAGTATAACTGTCCGCCGTTCGGAGTCGGCCTTAAACTGTAGGTCACCTTAACTCGTGATAGAACAATAGCACACACAACACGAGTGGTTGCTAAGAAGCTAGGCCCAGGTCCACCTCGGACTGTAGCGCCGCCATTATTATTATTGTTATAATGTTGATAATTTATTTTTCGATAGTAGAAATGTTGAGTGGAATA
Source organism: Myathropa florea (assembly GCA_930367185.1). Lineage (NCBI taxonomy): Eukaryota > Metazoa > Arthropoda > Insecta > Diptera > Syrphidae > Myathropa > Myathropa florea. The sequence goes on along the minus strand of OV884004.1, from coordinate 63,687,191 downwards.
GTCTATATATGTCGTCTGATGTTAATAAACAAGTCGAAATATTCAACACATACATATATCAATTATCCTTTTGAAACACAGGTACCACATCGCACTCGTGTTGTCAGAAGTGAAACTTCCCCGTGGTTAACTCAAAGAAGAGGGAATTTCTGTTACAAAGCCTGGAGAAACCATGTTACCTTGCGGTGTAATTACTCAGCTAAGAGTAATTACTATAAAGCAAAATTCGACTATGACCGATCATCTAGGTTTCTTTGGAAGCAGGTGCGAGATACCAGACTTACTAAAATCAACGAACGACATAACGATCGTGGTATAGATCCCGAGGATTTAAATATTCGTTTCACCTCTATCTCGTCAGTACAAACTCTGACAAACAACACTAGAGAAGATGGGTTTTTAAGTAGGAGGAGTGGATACATACTCATACGCTGTGCAATATTCTCCAAAAAAATTCTGTTGGACTGGATGATATTCACCCCGACTTTATAAAGATTTTACTTCCAATCATTCTTCCTCACTTCACCTTAACTTATCCTTAACTTTGGAAAAAAGCAAATATTATCCCTGCCTACATTTCGTAATTTAGAGATATTAGGCACGTGACTCTCCACTGAAAGTTCCTGCTTACACCGTAAATACACGCGGGTTGATTTCACTGTGCTAGATCAAGTGGTCTAGTACGGCGAATAGCATTACTTCCCTTAAGACTCGGAAGGACTACGAAGGGTTAACGTGCTCCTCTACTCGGCGCTTATGCTTACGAGCAAAACTCTTAACTTCATCTTGAACTGTTGTAATTCCAAGATCTCTGTGGATATCGCCTTTTCTTATATACCAATGTACGTTGACGATGGTTCTTAGAAACAACAGACGGAAGGTGTTGAAACCACAATACTTCGCGGCTTACCTCTTTTTGTGCTATAACTTTTGAAAAAAGCGAAACTTTGGAAAAAATGTATGGCATAAAAAGTATTCTTAATATGGTAGTCAAGATCGAGACGTTACGGAGAAACTCGAAATTGATCCCTCACTGTAAACGCTGTCAGGGGTTCAACCACACCCAAGCTTACTGCCAGAAAAATCCGCGATGTGTCAAATGTGCGGGGGAACATCTGACGGCAGACTGCAAGGCAAATAAAGGGTCTCCAGCAGCCTGTGTTAACTGCAAAGGGAAGCACCCGGCTAATTACCGTGGCTGCGAAGAACCAAAGGAAATTCAAAAAAGGCAAGATAAAGTAAAAGCCACCCAATGACAAGCCCCAAAATCGACAAACCCGAGGAATGTTGTAAACGTCAGAAAGAAACAAATGGTCACTCGAAAGGATCCTGATATAAAAGCACAAACGCAAACTAAATCATCATTAAGTAGAAGATCTAAAGAGATCAAAGAAAGATCGTCGCAGGTCGGAGCGAAAACGTTCGCCCAAATGGTAGCAACCGCTAGTGATAATGAAGGTAAACCGTCAGATCCGGTATCGCATGTCTTTTCGGTTATCCTCGAGAAGCTTGAAGAGCAAACTAAGACGAACAAACTTATTTTCGAGAGACTACTCAATCTCGAAAACAAGATTAACAAAAAGCGTCCTATAATATGAATAAGTTCCTTGAAATATTAAATTGGAATGCAAACGGTCTACGGCAAAAACTTGACGAGCTGGAACTATATATTCAGGAAAGAGATATTGATATTTGTTTGATTTCTGAGACGCACCTAACGAGGCAATCCCGTATAAATTTAAAAGGTTATTACGGTTATCACACTTACCACCCGTCAGAAAGGGCAAGAGGCGGATCATCCTTGTTTATACGAGATAGTATTGAACATATGGTTGAAGCGAATATAGAATCCTATACAATTCAATTAAGAACGGTTCGAGTAAAAAACCGACATTACTCATTTAATGTCTCATCTATTTACTGCCCTCCGCGCAGTATAATTGATCAAAACGAGTTTGAAAATATCTTAAATATTCTTGGCCCAAATTTCACAATTGGTGGCGACTTTAACGCAAAGTACACCTTTTGGGGTTCAAGATGCATTTCGCAAAAGGGTAGGACACTGTTCAAAGCTGCCATGAAACTCGGTTGCGGTTTTCAGTCAACCGGTAGACCGACGTACTGGCCTACGGACACTACACAAGATATCTGCTGTCGTGGACTTATTTGTAATGACAGGTATTTCCCGAAACTATTTAAAAGTTGCAGAAAGCTTTGATCTCAGTTCAGATCATTCTCCTATTATCTTAACAATGAGCGAAACCCTCATAAAGAAAGAACAACCGCCTACCTTGACTAATCAACATACAAATTGGCAAGCATTCACACACTACTTGCATAACCACATTGAACTTAGTGCCTCGCTAATAACCCCATACGAACTAGAAATGGAGGTTGACAATTTTATAGAAACCATACAGCACGCTGCGTGGATCAATACACCACGCATAAGAAAATCGTCAGGAAATCACATCTTGCAATATCCACCAGAAAGAAAGTAAATGGTGAAGGAAAAAAGAAGGGCGCGTAAAACTCGTCTCAATCAGTTATGCAACCAGTTGAAGGCGAATATTAGGGCATTCAAAAGTAATATTCTTAACTCATACTTAGTTAGCTTGTCTGCTAAAAAGGAATCTAACTACTCACTCTGGAAAGTCGTTAAAGACGTGAGAAAACCCCAAGCCCATGTAGCACCAATAAGAAAAAATCAGGACCAACTCTTTGCTAATTATCTAGAAATTACTTTTCAACCGTTCCATCGAACACCACTTGAAAATATTAATAGAACTGAAGTGACAGATGGCAATTATGCGAATAGGATCGCTACGCTTACGGAACTTAAAAAAGAATTAAATAAACTCAAACCGAAAAAAGCTCCTGGATACGATTTAATCACAGGAGAAGTTCTTAAAGCGTTGCCCAGGAAAGCGCTTCTTAAGTTTCTGTATCTCATCAATGCTGCCCTTAGACTAGAACACGTTCCTAGTCAATGGAAAGTGGCAGAAGTGATTATGGTACCGAAACCTGGGAAACCGCCAATTGATAAAAAGTCATATAGACCGATCTCACTTCTTCCGATAATGTCTAAAGTATTCGAAAGAATTATACTTAGACGTTTAAGTCCGGTCGTGGAAGAAAAACCCCTTATTCCGCACCACCAATTCGGCTTTAGAAGTAAGCATTCTATCGACCAAGTACATCGCATAACTGATGTAGTGGAAAAAGCACTGGAACAAAAATATATTTGTTCGGCAGCATTTCTCGATGTTTCACAAGCCTTTGACAAAGTTTGGCATGAAGGCTTGAAACATAAACTAAGTGAATTTCTTCCGGAAAAACTTTTTAGAATCACAGCGAACTATCTCTCAGATAGAATGTTCCGTGTAAAGTATGGAAACGAATACTCTGTATTCAAATCTATAAAGGCTGGAGTACCACAAGGAAGTGTTCTTGATCCTCTCCTTTACCTACTTTATACCAGGGATATACCGGAAGACAAAGGCACCTTATTAGGCACATTTGCTGGTGATACTGCCATTTTGGTAACAACCAAAACGGTTGAAAAGTCACCAATAAAATTACAACGTGCTCTAAATCGGGTATACGAATAGACAAAAGTTTGTCGAATCGTGCTTAATGAAGCGAAATCCGTTCACACAAACTTTACATACAGGAACATAAATAACCTACATGTTTTCGTAAATGGTGTCCAAATACCCTTCGGGAATGAAGCGACATACCTCGGGATGACCCTCGACGTTAAACTTAAGTGGAAGGAGCGCGTTAAAAGGAAACGTGAAGAGCTAGAGAAAAGATATAGAGATATGTACTGGCTCATTGGATATAATTCAAAGCTAAGTATTGACAACAAATTGCTTATATATAAGCAAGTGCTAAAACCTGTCTGGACTTACGGTGTACAACTCTGGGGTTGGACCAAACCAAGTAATAGGAACATATTACAGACTTTTCAAATGTTCATTAATGATTTTCGTAAAGTGTTGTCGTATTGCAAATATCATAATTATGCAGTTGATGTTCAAATCTACTTAAGCTTTCCACTAATGGTTGAACATTCAGTTGCAAAATTAAACGAGAATTTGAGCTTAATTACGAAATGGGCCGAAAAAAATTCTCTCATGCTCAATCCTAACAAAACCAAAGTCACTTCACAGAACTAAACTCTATTGTCGTCGAATATGTAACCTAAGTTAAAAGTCTAGGTATAATGTGTAACAGTAAACTAACATGTACTGACCATACAGACAGTATAGTATGAAAGATATATGCGTCTCTTGGATGTTTGTCAATTAGCAAGTTTATACTCCCAATCAAAGTTAAATTAAAGCTTTCCAATCACTAATAGTCCAGCTTTTACCTTATGGCTGTGAATTGTTTTCTGAATGTGATAATCTCTCTCTGCAAAAATTGCAAAAAGCTGTCAACGCGATCGCACGGTATGTCTTTAACCTTCGAAGATTTGATCATGTCTCAGACCAACGTCGCATTCTCCTTGGATGTAAATTGGAAGCATTTCTAAACTATAGAACATTCTACTCTTCAAAATCATTCATAAGAAACAGCCTAACTGCCTTTGCGAAAAAATAAGTTTCTGTCGATCGAGTCGTAACATTACGTTGAAACCTTCTGTTCATACATGCTTATCATAGTGCAGGCATTTCTTCATTTATGCTGTACATCTCTGGAATCTTCTACATTCACAGGTACGGTCCAAGACCGAGCACAGAGAATTTTGTTCGGCTTGTTTCTCTTACTTGTCCAACTTGAACTGATATATTTTCCATAAATTTAATCTTAATTTGGTTGCAAGTAAATTTAATTTTAATATTGCAAAATAATGCTTTCAAATATATAATGTCAATTATTCTAAACTGTATTTATTAAACTCTCTCTGTCACCTTCACTATATTTATCCAAAGTTATGAAATGTGCTCTCATATTAGTAGATAGTTAGGGTATGAACAAACTTCCATAACGGTGAGCAAGACTTCACAATGTCTGCTCTAGTTCCCCTAACTATCACCGGTAACGTTTGTCGAAAATCTCCAGCAAACATGACAGTGATTCCATCCATGATTTTATTACTTAATTACTTACTTACTTAAGGTGGCGCTACAGTCCGGGGTGGACCTGGGCCGCAACCAACAAGCGTCTCCAGCCAGCACGATCTTTAGCTATCTGCCTCCAGTTTCGCACGCACAGTTGGTTGAGGTCCCTTTCCACTTCCGTGCGCCACCTGAGTCGCGGTCTTCCTCTACTACGTCGTCCCTCGGGGGTGGATTCGAAGACTTTCCGGGCCAAAGCATTGGTTTCCATTCGCTCTACAAGACCTAGCCATCTCAATCATTGGATCTTCACCCTTCTGGCTAAGTCAATGTCGCTGAACAGCTCGTACAGTTCGTTGTTATATCTTCTCCTCCACTCACCCTCTGTGCAAACGGGACCCAAAATCACCCGACGAATTTTCCTCTCAAAGCAGCCAAGAGCAACCTCATCCGCTTTTGACAAAGTCCATGCTTTGCTTGTTCGGGAGAGGGCTTTGTTTATTAATTGCTTTCTTACGAGTAGCCCAAAGAAGCAGCGATTAGCAAGAGTTAAACTTCGTTTGGTTTCATCAGGATCTTATAGGCAATGTTCAGAAGACTAATGCCTCTATAGTTGGCGCAGTTTAGAGGGTCTCCTTTTTTGTGGATCGGGCAAACAATGCTGAGGTTCCATTCATCGGGCATGCTTTCTTCCGACCATATTTTACAGATGAGTTGGTGCATGCTCCTTACCAAGTCATCTGCTGGTAAGGAGCTGCTTTGAAAAGCTCAGCCGCTAGGCCGTCAGCTCCAGTAGCTCTGTTGGACTTTAGTTTAGATATAGCTATCTTCACTTCATCCAGGTCGGGGGACGATATTGTTGATCTACATCGTCCCTTTCACGAATGGTTCAATCTGCCTGACAGCGGAATTCGGTTGTGTGGTTCAGTGGTTCTTCCATATCCTCAGCATCGATTGTGATTCTACTACGATTTTCCCTTGATCGTCCTTGCAGACTTCGGTTCGGGCTTTATAACTCTGCCTGGTTAATTTTACCCTTTGGTTAAACTTCCTTACCTCATTCCTGCAGTGGTAGCTCTCTATTCTACCGATCGCGCGCTTCTCATGCTCCTTCTTTTTCCTCCTGAGAAGCCGGTGTTCGTCTCTCTTTTTCTGCTCGTAGAGCTCGCGAGCAGCTCTTGTCCTTCTTTGCAGTGCCGCTTTGTAGGCCTCTTGCTTAGCTGCATTCGCCTGCCAACACTCGTCGTCAAACCAGGGGTTTCATTGTGGTGTCCGAGTGAAACCCAATACATCAAATTCGGTATCTCTGATAGCATTTTGGCAATGTTGCCACTGGCCTTCAATACTTGGTGTTGGCGGCAAAGGACTTCTTCTGAGATTAAGGGAGACTCGGATTTGGCGATCTCTTGCGATTGTAGCCATCCGACGTCGAACTTCCGCACAGTATTTTCTTGTCTTGGTGGTGTTCGGGATATCCGCAACCTTACCTTGGCTACAACAAGGTAGTGGCCAAAGTCGATGTTGATACATCGAAACGTTTGTTCGTTCGGACAATACTGGATGAGTGCCTTGCGTCGATCGATTAATCTGGTTGACGGTTGATTGATCAGGAGATCTCCATGTTCCTTTGTGAATATTGAGATGTGGTAACCGTGTACTGGCTACTACAACATTTCGCCCCGCAGCAAAGTCGATCAACCTAAATCCGTTATCGGAGGTGGTTTCGTGTAGGCTGTGCTTCCCGACCGTACTACCAAAGACACTCTTTCTTCCCAGCTTTGCATTAACTTCGCCTATGACAATTCTAATGTCATAGCTAGGGCAATGCTCGTATGTCTTGTCCAAGAGCTCATAGAAACTGTCTTTGACGTCGTCGTGGGGGCATGTGCGCATATTAGGCTTATGTTGGCAATTTTAGCCTTGATGCGAATTGTCGTAAGGCGTTCGTTCACACACCTGAACGATAAGACTTCTTGCCTAAGTCTGCTTCCAACGAAGAATCCACATCCAAACAAGCGCTGCTTTTGTTGCCTTTAGCAATCACCGTAGTAAATATCACAGTTTTTCATCCTTTTTTGTCCCGCCCATCCCATCATACTTCTTGGATGGCGGTGAAATTTGCTAATTGTTTGGCTGTACGTGGCCTATAAAAAGACCTTACATTCCACGTACAGATCCGTAGATCGTTGTCCTTATTTCGTATGCTTCGTAACGTCGAGGCTTGTTGTTGCTTCGTAAATTAATTTTATTGGTGTGGTCGGGCAGTTACCCCGACGGCACAACCCCCAACCTGGAGGACCAGTTCCTTTTTTGTAACCCCCTGGACAAGAGGTCGAACTTACAAGTTTAGCAGGTTGAGTTCGGGTGAACTACAACCAGTACCCGATGGATAATACTTGGAAGTAAAAAAAGCACAATTAGTGGAAAAGTTACAACAGTGGGCATCACCAGGTTGACGCCAATCAGTGCCTACCCGATTCCTACAACATCCAGCCATCCATGATTTTATTACAGCTTCTAATAAAGTCATATCTAGAGCCTCTATATGAGCTCTATGAGCTCTGTATGACATCTAACAAAACTTTACCCAAAGGGCCATTTTTATGAATAGAGCACACAGTTAGAGACAGTTTAAAAGTTGAATGAGCTGTGCGTCCACCTGCTAATAGAAACGCAACGATACCCGACGACGCTCCCGCCAAAGCTAGTTTTACCTGAGACATAACTTTTTCTAATATTAAATTAGTAATGAAAATCTTTAAAAATAATCATCAAAAAATATTTTTAAATTATGATATCTCCTAAGATGTTGATTGAAGTCACGTGGTGTCAAGGACAATTTTGTTCTCGGTTAAATACTTCTGATAAATAACATATTTATTTGGATAAGGATTAATATTATGTTGATAAAACTCCTTCGCAAATAATGTTTTAATTTCGAACAAATTTGATTACCAAATAAACTGGGCAAGTGCGAGTCATACTCAGTTCCGTCGCATAATATTGATGGATGTTTTCTGAATATCAAACGACGTTTCCAAATTATTTCAGTTGAGTTTTCTTCTAATTTTTACTCAAATCAACCACTCATTCATACTTCCTTACATCCAAACAAACAAACATTCATTCATATGTATACCTATATCTCTATCCAAGTTTATCCAATTTCTTCCATCATACCCAATCACTGCTCATGCATGCGGTGTGTTCATTTCTGTTGGGCATTTGTGGGTTGAGATCGATCTAAGAGATAACAGTTATCAACGTATAAAGTGGTCGAACGCAATATGAAATTTATGTTTGAAAATGAAAAATTGTAGACGAAACATTAAAAAAAGGTTAAAAGATAGACGTATGCTGCCGCGGTCTTTTTTAGAACTTTTAAAGAGCAATAGTTCCATCATAGATTATTTTTGCGTAACTTAAACCGTTTACGCAGCGCACGTAACGGAAGCTCTCAAGAAGGAATATTTTTTCCCGCTTTTGCAACAGTTTTTATTTATGCATCACAGCGTGATGTAATAAAGCCATCCTCGATAAATGAACTATCCAACAAAAATATAAGTTTTCAATTCAAACCAGTAGTTCTTGACATCCTAGCGTTCAACCAAACAAACAAACTCTTCAGCTTTATAATATTAGTATAGATATCTCAACCTTACTAATGAGTAAATTAAATGGTAAATCAACATGCTTTGAAAATAAAAAAATGTAGACACGACAAAGCTATTGACATCGTTTAGTCTCTGAAACACTCTTTACTTATCATCCTAGAATCTAGGCCCAGGTCCACCTCGGACTGTAGCGCCGCCAAAGCTTCCCAACAAAGCGCATAATTAGTCCACTACAGTATACAGACTACATTCAATCACTGGGTTCACGTTTTATTTCAGGCAATCTACAAGAGCTCTGACAGATAAGGCGAGTTGAAACAAATCAATACAAGAGCTTAAATACTTACTAAAAGACCATAATATCAAAGACTAAAGCACGTTCTTAACAAAACTTACTGCAACACAATCAACAAACTATTCGCTTTGGAAGCTGAACAAAAAAGGAAGCGCTCAGTAACCACCTCTGCTGAATAAAAATGGTATTTGGTCTGGACCAAATGCTGGAAAAGTAAAAACACTTTCGATTCACTTTCGGATTGTTTCAAAACTACATTCACCAACGCATTTGACAAACAAAATGTTTCACCCCCAAATACAAAGTCATTAGTTGTCTAAGGAACGTTTTCCATTGAATACTTAGACTAAATTACTTCCTAAAAGTGTGGAAGGTCTCGAAAATAATTGCACTTCCCAAACCAGGCAAAGATGCAAAAACATCATTATACAGACCAATTTTGCCTTTTATATCCAAGATATTTGAAAAACTTCTACTTTACCGTATCGACAGGACTTTGAAACAAAAACACCTTATCCCAGACCACCAACCTATAATAATAATATAATAATAACGGCGGCGCTACAGTCCGGGGTGGACCTGGGCCTGGCTTCTCAGCAACCACTCGTGTTGTGCGTGCTATTGTTCTCTCACGGCTCCACCTCTTTCGATTCACTGACAATGTTCAAAGAGTATAACTGTCTAGGAAAGACCACCAACCTGGTTTTGGAAAAAAGCATTCGGCAATACAACAGGTGCATAGAGTGTCAACCGAATACGTAATGATATCGAAAAGCAAAAGTGTTGTGTTGCAGTCTTCATTTACGTTGTTAAAGCTTTCGACAAGGTATGGCACAAAGGACTTTTACTCAAACTCAAAATAATGCTACTGGACAACTATCAACTTCTTAAAAGTTATTTGGATAGTCGTCGTTTCTATGTTTCACTCGAACTATGTGAAATAGAAGCAAGTGTCCCCCAAGGAAGCGTACTGGGACCTTTTCTATACCTTTTGTACACAGCGGACATTTATACAATATATTTATTTATTTATTTATTTATTTAGCATTTTCAGCTAATAGTAGAAATCATAATTTTTTTAAATCACAATTACTTAAAACGTATAATTAATTTTTATATAATATACAATTTTCTTTTATGATCGTATTAGAGGGAAATTCGTTAAACATTTTAAAACTTTTGTAAAAACTGTGTTCTGAGCTTGATTACTTCGCAAAAGTGGAAGATGGAAATTGTCTCTATTGCAGACGTTGTAATTATGCACATTACATTATTAAAATGCAGAATTTTGTTTACAAAGGTAGTCTGGTAACAAATCATTTTTCGTTTTAAAAGCAAAAATAAGTGCATTCAAAATTTTTCTCTGTTTAACACTTAATCATTTTAATACATTTAACATAACAGTAATTGTTGATAACCTATGGCACTTCAATATACATTTCATGGATCTATTTTGTAATTTTTGAAGCCTGTCTAGTAATGTGTTGTATGAATACAGTGTTGTTGAACAAAATTCGAAATGAGACTTTATTACTGTATTATATACATTTATTGCACAAAGTATTGGCATGTATACATATACTAAAAAAATAGTTTTTTACTGTGTAGTACATATATATGGTTATTAAAATTCAGATTATTATCAAGCTTTATTCCTCGATATTTAATTTCATTTATTTTTGCAATTTTCGCGTTACTTACTTGTCCATGTATATATATACATACATTTTGTCATATTTACATTTAAACCAAATTGTATTATTAATTTGAAACCATATGTACAATTACTTAAGGTCATAATTTATTTTATTATTGCAGTCACTCAAAATCGCAAAATCGCCAAAAGGTTGTAGAGTAGAACACTGAACAATGTTTGGCATTTCATTAACATAAATAATAAACAATAACCGCGCCGTGAATTACAGAAATTGTGGCCGAATAAAGGAAAGACAATTTATTTTTTTCTTAGATCTTTATTACTTCAACTCCAAAAACAGAATGAAATCAGTGCTTCACTTACTTATGCTTGTTGGCTTACATAAAACAAAAACTGTTATACATTTCAGAACAAACAATGGAAAAATACTAGAAGCGGTTCTTATTTACTTATTTGCGTATGGTAACACTTAACAACATGCATCTTCGGCATCATGTGTCCATCGTTGCTGGGAGCTGTGTTTTGTTGAGTACATACATAGCGCGTGTTGTTTGTTAGCAATATGTTTGTACCATTGTACTAAATGAGTTGTGTAGCAAGTTGTTGCTATGCTGAGCATGTGACTCCTCCCGCCCTTGTATGAACTCAACGTTGTCAAGTTTTAATAAAAACACGTTAAAAAATAATGCATTGTTGTAATTATGCACTCTGGCGGATGTGGGTTATTTCTTCGGAAGCTGCAAAATTGTTACGACTATGTTACCTATGCACAAATATGAGTATTTATACATTATATATATATTTTTTTTTTGTTTTCAACTATCTTACATTATATATTATATAGGTATTTTTATTTATTTATTTTATTTTATTGTTCCTTATCATTATTTGTAATAACATTTTTTTTCAATATATATAAATAAGTAAACAAAAACATTCAGTCATTGGTAATTATAGGATAAATGCGTTATTATTATTATTTATTTATATTTGTGTTTTTTTTTTTTTTGTGTAATTTCGGCCTGTATATTTTTTCTCAAATTGTATATTTTGTATAGGATTTTGGTACTTGTAACTTCTTTTAACTATGTGCCTATCGCGTTTTAGTCCATAGTTGTCTCTAAAAAAGGTTTTGCTTTTTTCTTGAACGTCTTTAATTATATATCTTGGTAAATGCTTAATGTTATGAAATCCTAAATTTTTTACTAATTCTCGGCTTCTGAATTCTTTAGGTTGTACGCGGTTTTTATTAATTCTACTCATTTGTTTTTTTTTTTGTTCGTGAATCCGTTGTTTGAGGCTTTCCCATTCCGTTTGGGATAAGGTCGAGTGTAATAGGTCATTTGGCTTATATTTTGTTATGGAATGGATGGAGTTATTATATATTTCTACGGCCTTAAAAGCTAGTACCCTATCTTCAATGCCTTTATTTTCTTTATTGAGTTTGAGCAATCGTATGTGCTCGTTCAAGGTTAAATGGAATCTTTCTATTACAGAGTTGCCTGTATGCGTGTTTGGAGATGTAAAATGGTGCATGATATTCATACTATTGAAATAATTTTTAATATAGGCTGTATTAAACTCATTATCAGCTACTATTTTGACCGGTTTTCCTAAAATCGCAAACCTTTGCTTTAATAGATCAACTATAGTAATTGAATTCCTATCTGATAACGGATGGATAGACACATGCTTGGTAAGTTTATCAATGCATGTTAAAAACATTGTATTTTTATTCAAAAACCATATGTCTATATGTAGTATTTCGTTTGGCTTATTAGGTGTTTCAGAAACCATTAACGTAGGCTTGATAGGATTCCTATCATACTTACACATGTTACATAATATACAATTGTTAATATATTTATGGATTTCTAATTTTAAATTTGGGAAATAGAAAATGCTCTTTAACTCTAGGTATGTTTCTTCTATACCTCTGTGATTTAAGTCTAGATGGGTTTTTTCAATAATTTCTATCAATCTTTCTATATTGGTAATATCTTTTAAGAGTTTCATACATCTCAAAATTTTCATATTTGGTGAGTTTGAAAAATATTTAACAATTGTCTTTTGGAATTCTTTAAAAATAAGATCATCTGGACAGTAAACTCCTACAATACCTTTAATAGGTAAAAGTTCTCTTAATATATTTAGGACGTAATTCTCATTATATTCCGGTAACGAAATAATTGATCTACGTTTTCGTTTATACAAAATTTTATTTGTATAAGTTCTTGAGTTCCCTTTCTGGATAAGTAATTGATTTTTATATATGTTTAAAGGACTCTCTGCTATATAAATATGGTCATTCAAGTTTTCTTCACCGCTATGTATTGTAGCTACATCAGACTTAGCATCGTTTAAGTCTATACAATTCGTTTCTAGACGACTTAAAAAATCAGCGACACAATTTTCTTTTCCTTTGATATATTCGATATCAAAGTCAAACTCATTGAGTTTGATCTTCCAGCGCTGTAACTTGCAATTTGGTTCCTTTAATGAATGAAGCCATACCAAAGGCCGGTGATCCGTTTGGATTTTAAATCTATGTCCATAGAGATATGGTCTAAAATATTTGGTAGCCCAAACTATTGAGAGGAGTTCTTTTTCTATAACACTATAGTTTTTCTCATGGACATTCAAGGTTCTTGAGGCGAAGGCTATTGGGTGTTTATTTTGTGATAGTACAGCTCCTAATGACGCATTACTAGCATCAGTTGTTAAGGTGAATTGTTTTTCAAAATCCGGGTATGCCAAAATGGGGCACGAACATATGAGTTCTTTAAGCTTGTTAAAGGACTCAATGTACTGCCTGTCCATTGAATTAATTTTGACATTTCTTTTGAGATATTTAGTCATAGGTAGGGCTACCTTAGAATAGTCCTTAATGAATTTACGGTAGAAACCCGTAATGCCCAAAAATGCCTTTATCTGCTTTACTGATTGAGGTAATTTAATTTGTTTAATAATTTCGATTTTGTTTGGATTAGGTTTAATACCTTTATCGGAAATTACGTGTCCTAAATATTCCGTCTCGTGTTTAAGGAAGTGGCATTTATCGACCTGCACTTTCAGATTATATTCAAGAAGTCTTTTTAATATTTTATTAAGAGAGTCAATATGCTCTTGGAGTGATGTCGAAAAGATAAGTATATCATCTAAATATACGACGCAAATTTTGTTTATATAATCATGTAAGACTTCATTCATCATTCTCTGGAATGATGCGGGGGCGTTTTTTAACCCGAACGGCATACGCGTAAACTCGTAGTGGCCGTCTGCAGTTGAAAAAGCGGTTTTGTGCCTATCTCTTTCTTCAATAGGGATTTGGTGAAAACCTTTAGCAAGGTCGAGTGTTGAAAAATATAACGCATTTCCTAATTTGGAGAACATATCCTCCATATTAGGAATTGGGAATTTGTCCTCTGTTGTTATATCGTTTAATTTCCGATAGTCAACAACAATGCGCCACTTTTGCTGACCGGAATTATCAATTTTTTTTGGGACAACCCAAATCGGCGCGTTGTACGGACTTGTGGAATTTACAATTATTCCTGACTCAAGCATTTCGGAAATTTGCTTATTAACCTCTTTTTTGTGCGCTTCAGGATATCTGTATGTTTTTGAAAATACAGGAATATCGTTTTTTGTTGGTATTTTGTGAGTATATTTCACTGCTGAAGACAAATGCTCACCGTCAATGTAAAAAACTTTCCTAAATTTACATATAGTTGAAGTTAGACATTTTATTTCTTCCTTGTTAAGGTTTTCTAACTCTAGCTTATCTGTTATCTTACTAATATTTGGATTTTCAAACTTTATTTCTATTCTATCACTACTAAAATTATTGATCTCTTCTTGAGTTAACTGATATTGTGAATTTGTGAAAACTAAAGGCAAAATAGCATCATTTGTAATGAGCTGTGAATTTTGAAGATCGATTTTCGCTTGTAAAGGCCGCAAAATATTACATCCTATTATTCCATCAAAGTCGCTATTTAAATCGGATTCTAGCAATTCAATATTCACTAAAGGTTTGTTAAATTCTTTAAACAATGGGATTGTTATTTTAGATTCGCAACCAATTGTTGAATTAATTGCTTTAAGTTTCAATGGTCTACTTAGTTGCGTTTTAAAAGAGGGGTGAAATAACCCTTTTTGAATTAGGGAAGTGCTCGCACCCGAATCTATTAATAATTTAATAGGGATGGATTTCGTTCTAATAATTACGCAGGGAAGAGTTCGGGTGAGGTTATTTGAAAATTTTCTATTTGGGAAGTGTTTTGATTCTGTGGGATAATAGACGAATTATTGCCTTGCTGGATATGTTCAACTTCCATAATTTCACTTTGACGATTATTTCTAATTAATTCCGAATTATTTCCCTGAAAATTTTTATTATAATTGGGTTGTCGAAAGTTTCCAGAGTAATTATTTTTCCTAAAATTTCCAGAATTATTTTGGCGAAAACTCCTGGGATTATTTGTGGAAGAATTCCGAAAGTTTCCTGAATTATTTTGATGAAAGAATTCTGGATTACCCAAATTATTATAGGTTCCAACATCATTTTGTAAACTATTGCCTAAATTTCGAGCATTCGAGTTCTGAAAGTTACCTAAATTAGACTGCACTATGTTTTGCCCATAAGACATATTTCCAGTGTTTCTATTACTATTTTCCACATCTATCGAGTTATTATTAGTAAAGTTCTTTAAGCCAAAATTGCTACCGGAAGTGTTTTGGTTATTTCTTTGGTTATTATAGCTCCTTCTAAATTCAGTATAAAAGTTATCTGTATCAATTAATATGGATTTAGCTTCCGTAAGTGTGGAGGGGTTTCTAGCATTAAGGATTAGTTTCGGATTGTTTGGTAATTTATTTATAAACAGTTTTAGTGCCATCTTTTCATTTTGACTACTATCATACCAAACAGGTGTATCAGTACTAAGGCTTGTTTTAATATTAAGCTTTGTTAAAAGGCTTATAACGTTTTCATATAATTGCTCAACAGATTTATTACAACTCAACATTTTTATTTGGTTAACAATATTTTCAAAGCTTTCGCTTATGTTACAATTTAATTTTAGCACTGATTTGATATCTTCCCAATGTATAGGATTATTACTATTTATTAATATAACATTGGCTTGACCTTTAATTTTTTGTCTTATTCTTATGTCTATTATATTTTTTAAATGTTCATTTAAATTAGTAGTAAATAAGTAAATATAATCAATGTGCTTAATGAATAAGTCTAGATGTTCTGGTTGTCCAGTAAATTCCGGAACTCCATTTACTAGTTCGAGTAGATTTACCTCCGTCATAGCTGCTCCCTTCTTGTGTATCAATGTATTGCGTATTCACAGATTGTAGTTAGTACTTTTCTTTTCTTTTTTTTTTGTATATTTGTATGTGTTTAAGACTTAGTTCTGCTTTCTGTTTCACCACTATCACGTACAAAAATATGTTTATTGTATGATTTATTAAATGTTGCTTTTCACTTAAATTTGCTTTTTTTTTTGTATTATTATTATTTTGTTATTTTGAATATATTTACTGAAAATGTCACGCAAACTTCACTTTAATAAATTTTTAGCAAAAATGTCTCAATTTGCAACTTTTCACTTTACTTTTTTTTTTCCACTTTAATTTTTTTTCTTTTCCCGACTGCGCCAATTACAGAAATTGTGGCCGAATAAAGGAAAGACAATTTATTTTTTTCTTAGATCTTTATTACTTCAACTCCAAAAACAGAATGAAATCAGTGCTTCACTTACTTATGCTTGTTGGCTTACATAAAACAAAAACTGTTATACATTTCAGAACAAACAATGGAAAAATACTAGAAGCGGTTCTTATTTACTTATTTGCGTATGGTAACACTTAACAACATGCATCTTCGGCATCATGTGTCCATCGTTGCTGGGAGCTGTGTTTTGTTGAGTACATACATAGCGCGTGTTGTTTGTTAGCAATATGTTTGTACCATTGTACTAAATGAGTTGTGTAGCAAGTTGTTGCTATGCTGAGCATGTGACTCGTGGCGTAGTGGTTAGGAGCGTCGAGTCCTACGCTCGATGATCTCGGTTCGATTCCCGAAAAAACACCTTAGTTTTTTTCATGGCTCCACCTCTTACGAGTCACTGACTTCTCAATCTCGCCATTCGGAGTCGACATTAAACCGTAGCTCCTCCATACTCGTGAAACAGGGCTGTAAAGTACTTCAGTATTATCTGACTTCAGTACATTACAAGTACAAGTACCGAATACTGATACTTGTACTTCAGTACGGCAGTACTTGTACTTGAAAAGAATGAAGTCCAGTGGTACTTGATTTTTTTTTCTTTATTCGTCATAAGTATTAATTTTTACGTACTTAAGTACACAAATAAGGCCTTAAGTACTTGACCAGTACTTACAAGTACTTTCAAGTATCTACAAGTACTTTCAAGTACTTTAAATTATATCAAATATTGGCAAGTATTTTATTAAAAAGGATTTAGCAATTAGTCGTAAGTACTACCAATATAAGCTTGCCTTATCAATTTCGATCTATGCACAGTTATGAGTTTTGAGACACTGATAGCAAGACTATTCACGTACTTGAAAGTACTACTCAAATACTTGAAAGTACTGCTCCAGTACTTGAAAGTACTGCTCAAGTACTTGAAAGTACTGCTCAAGTACTTTAGTAAAAAGGACTTGTACTTGATTCAATTAAAGTACCAGTACCAAGGTACTGAACAATAGCATACATAACACGAGTGGTTCGTGCGAAGTTTGGCTCAGGTCTACCTCGCCGCCATTATTACTAATATAATAAACAATAACACTCCTAGGACCGATCCTTGAGGTAAACCCAGTGTTACATTTATCGCACTTGATATTGAATTATCCACTTTACTTCTTTCAGTTTGCCCTTTTAGACAATATTCGCACCATCTCAACTCTGTTCCTAATTCCATACTTGTTCATTTTATCTGGAAGTATTCCCCTGTCAATTGCTTCGAAAGCTCTTACGATATCAATGAAGACAGCCACAATTTTCTTTCTTGAATGAACCCCATTCTTCTAATCGCTAATAACCATTTTCACCTTGTGCATAAAATTCGCAATTTACGCTTTGTCCAAAACTACACCGAAAACTGAAGTTCTCGTCAAAACGAACGACACATTGAGAAAAAATAGGAAAAAAAAGGTAAAACTATACTATTTTTGCAAATATAGCTCTTATGGACCTTGCGGAACTTATAACTTAAAAGTGACTTTAGTTCAGATCTGAGACAACTTGAATCAGAGTCATTACATATTGAATTGTAGAGTTCTATACATTTTTTGTAACTTTTTTACATTTTACATTTTTTTACATTACATGTACATTTTATAATAGGTTCATTAAATCCATAAGAAAACATATGTACAGGTTTATAAAATAAATTTTGAATAATTCTTTCCGGCGCATAAATGTAGAAAGAATTAAGATTTTCCAGACAAATAACCCCATAAGAAAAAATATCATGTATAAACTATATACAATTAATACATCTCCTTTTTTCCAAAGTATCTAAGACAATTAGGGCACGACGCGTTTTATAAGGAATATTAAAATGCCATTTTAATTGTTTATATACAAATCGGGTAAAAGACTTTTGAACTCTTTCCAAACGAATATTAGTTTTACGATTAGTTGGACACCATACAATAGAGCAGTATTCCAATAATGGAAGAACCAAAGACGTATACACTGATTTAAGGGTTAAAGGGTTGGAGAATTCCGAACAATTTCTTTATAAGAAACCTTGCATCGAGTTGGCTAAGGCAAGCCACAACAAAATCAACGTAAAAAGAAAATATTAATTTTGTGTCAAAGATAACTCCTAAATCTTTAACCTCTGTTTTTTTGTTAAGAATTTTTACACATAAAGAATAGTTATACGCAATGGGAAGCAACTTTCTAAAAACTGAACAAAATAAACATTTGTTTACGTTAAGTAAGAGTCCATTTAGCTGAGACCAATTTAAAATGGCGTTTAATTCATTTTGCAGGATAAGATAATCTGCACTATTTTCTACACGCATGAAAATCTTTATATCATAAGCGTACATTAAACATTTAGCACGTTGAAGAAATGTTGGGATATCATTAACAAAAATATTAAAAAGTAATGGACCTAAATGGCTACTTTGAGGAACTCCAGATTGAACATCAATCAGTCTGGAAGTGCAGTTCGCAATCCTTACTACTTGTTTTCTATCGGACAAATACTTTTCAATCCATTTTAAGAAATTGGAGTGAAAACCAAATATCTCAAGTTTATGTATTAAAATTGTGTAACACACAGTTTAAAATCAGTAAAAATTACATCTATTTGATATCCCATTTCAATTGAGTCAAATAAATATTTTGTATAAAAAATTAAATTTGTTGTTGTGGATCTATCTGTCCCAAATCCATGCTGATAATAGTTTATTTGTTCCTTTATATCAAAATAGATTTTTGAGACTACAATGGATTCAACCAATTAGGTATAGCTGAAAGTTTTGATATTTGATATAATTTCCAATCATCTACAAATTCGAAAATACTTTTTTTATCCGTCATTCATGAGAAATACGAATTTAAAAGAGAGCATTACTCAATTCTCAGTAGAACATTACTGGGATGGAACATTACATGATGGACATGGACACATGGACATGGACATATACATAGTCCCAAGCCTCCAACAAAGATTATATCTTGGAATCGACTTTTGGAGCGCGTTCAACATCGCTCCAAACATAATCGCTGCGTTGGACAGACGATCACCAAACACGAACGTACCTAGGAAAAAAGTAAGGCTAAAATGACACACCCTAGCTAGGTTAAGTATAGATTTTTTATTTATCTACACGTTTATATATATAGTTATTTATTTATTTATTTATAGATGTATTTATTTATTATTCTTAGAGATATTTATTTGTTTATATTATTTATTTTTATTTGTTTTATTTATTTAGTATTATCTGTGATATTAGGTTAAGTATGTACCAAGTTGAGAGGAAGGGGAAAGCAGCTCGCGCCCAACCAAAGGTGTACTCGACAAAACAAAAAAAAACACCCTCAACTTGGGGAAATGTGATAATTTATCTGTGATATTTTTCTTATAGGCATTAGTTTATGTTTATGCATTTAAAAGTGTTAGAGCCTGGCTAACTCAGTAGGTGAGACCATTTATCTCAGGGAGTGGGCCCTTGCCACACGTAGACACCGGCATTGTAAGAAGATAAACTGTTGCATTTGCAGCCTTCCTTTGTTTTACGAGGCCGGTTTACTCACGACCACTCGAAAACAGTCGTCGATCCTGTTGCGGTAGGCTGCATATACATATACAGCAGTTCATCTGAAAATAAAATGAAAATATTTGAGTTAAAGATCCTGATGTATGTTTGTAACTTACCAGACAATTCCCGCGATCCCGCGATTCCTCCCCGTCCAGTCCTTAATTTTCCTGTAATGTACAAATTGTGTAGAAGGTTTATTTATATATAATATAATTGATTTAATTAATACTTACCACCAATCAAGTTAAATTAACACTAGTAATATTAGCACATTTCTGCATTTGCTGAGATCTGTCTAACTGACAAGGACGGACATATGTGGGAATCCAAACTGACAAGGACGGACACATATTAAAATTCATATTGACAAGGACAGACATACATATGCTGAGGAATTCATCACATTTAATCCACATAATGGAAGTGCAAGGCAGTGTTCACACGATGAATTTTACGTTGTGAACATGGAAATGTACAAATGCAATATGAAATTTATGTTTGAAAATGAAAAATTGTAGACGAAACATTAAAAAAAGGTTAAAAGATAGACGTATGCTGCCGCGGTCTTTTTTAGAACTTTTAAAGAGCAATAGTTCCATCATAGATTATTTTTGCGTAACTTAAACCGTTTACGCAGCGCACGTAACGGAAGCTCTCAAGAAGGAATATTTTTTCCCGCTTTTGCAACAGTTTTTATTTATGCATCACAGCGTGATGTTTCACCCCCAAATACAAAGTCATTAGTTGTCTAAGGAACGTTTTCCATTGAATACTTAGACTAAATTACTTCCTAAAAGTGTGGAAGGTCTCGAAAATAATTGCACTTCCCAAACCAGGCAAAGATGCAAAAACATCATTATACAGACCAATTTTGCCTTTTATATCCAAGATATTTGAAAAACTTCTACTTTACCGTATCGACAGGACTTTGAAACAAAAACACCTTATCCCAGACCACCAACCTATAATAATAATATAATAATAACGGCGGCGCTACAGTCCGGGGTGGACCTGGGCCTGGCTTCTCAGCAACCACTCGTGTTGTGCGTGCTATTGTTCTCTCACGGCTCCACCTCTTTCGATTCACTGACAATGTTCAAAGAGTATAACTGTCTAGGAAAGACCACCAACCTGGTTTTGGAAAAAAGCATTCGGCAATACAACAGGTGCATAGAGTGTCAACCGAATACGTAATGATATCGAAAAGCAAAAGTGTTGTGTTGCAGTCTTCATTTACGTTGTTAAAGCTTTCGACAAGGTATGGCACAAAGGACTTTTACTCAAACTCAAAATAATGCTACTGGACAACTATCAACTTCTTAAAAGTTATTTGGATAGTCGTCGTTTCTATGTTTCACTCGAACTATGTGAAATAGAAGCAAGTGTCCCCCAAGGAAGCGTACTGGGACCTTTTCTATACCTTTTGTACACAGCGGACATTTATACAATATATTTATTTATTTATTTATTTATTTAGCATTTTCAGCTAATAGTAGAAATCATAATTTTTTTAAATCACAATTACTTAAAACGTATAATTAATTTTTATATAATATACAATTTTCTTTTATGATCGTATTAGAGGGAAATTCGTTAAACATTTTAAAACTTTTGTAAAAACTGTGTTCTGAGCTTGATTACTTCGCAAAAGTGGAAGATGGAAATTGTCTCTATTGCAGACGTTGTAATTATGCACATTACATTATTAAAATGCAGAATTTTGTTTACAAAGGTAGTCTGGTAACAAATCATTTTTCGTTTTAAAAGCAAAAATAAGTGCATTCAAAATTTTTCTCTGTTTAACACTTAATCATTTTAATACATTTAACATAACAGTAATTGTTGATAACCTATGGCACTTCAATATACATTTCATGGATCTATTTTGTAATTTTTGAAGCCTGTCTAGTAATGTGTTGTATGAATACAGTGTTGTTGAACAAAATTCGAAATGAGACTTTATTACTGTATTATATACATTTATTGCACAAAGTATTGGCATGTATACATATACTAAAAAAATAGTTTTTTACTGTGTAGTACATATATATGGTTATTAAAATTCAGATTATTATCAAGCTTTATTCCTCGATATTTAATTTCATTTATTTTTGCAATTTTCGCGTTACTTACTTGTCCATGTATATATATACATACATTTTGTCATATTTACATTTAAACCAAATTGTATTATTAATTTGAAACCATATGTACAATTACTTAAGGTCATAATTTATTTTATTATTGCAGTCACTCAAAATCGCAAAATCGCCAAAAGGTTGTAGAGTAGAACACTGAACAATGTTTGGCATTTCATTAACATAAATAATAAACAATAACCGCGCCGTGGCGTAGTGGTTAGGAGCGTCGAGTCCTACGCTCGATGATCTCGGTTCGATTCCCGAAAAAACACCTTAGTTTTTTTCATGGCTCCACCTCTTACGAGTCACTGACTTCTCAATCTCGCCATTCGGAGTCGACATTAAACCGTAGCTCCTCCATACTCGTGAAACAGGGCTGTAAAGTACTTCAGTATTATCTGACTTCAGTACATTACAAGTACAAGTACCGAATACTGATACTTGTACTTCAGTACGGCAGTACTTGTACTTGAAAAGAATGAAGTCCAGTGGTACTTGATTTTTTTTTCTTTATTCGTCATAAGTATTAATTTTTACGTACTTAAGTACACAAATAAGGCCTTAAGTACTTGACCAGTACTTACAAGTACTTTCAAGTATCTACAAGTACTTTCAAGTACTTTAAATTATATCAAATATTGGCAAGTATTTTATTAAAAAGGATTTAGCAATTAGTCGTAAGTACTACCAATATAAGCTTGCCTTATCAATTTCGATCTATGCACAGTTATGAGTTTTGAGACACTGATAGCAAGACTATTCACGTACTTGAAAGTACTACTCAAATACTTGAAAGTACTGCTCCAGTACTTGAAAGTACTGCTCAAGTACTTGAAAGTACTGCTCAAGTACTTTAGTAAAAAGGACTTGTACTTGATTCAATTAAAGTACCAGTACCAAGGTACTGAACAATAGCATACATAACACGAGTGGTTCGTGCGAAGTTTGGCTCAGGTCTACCTCGCCGCCATTATTACTAATATAATAAACAATAACACTCCTAGGACCGATCCTTGAGGTAAACCCAGTGTTACATTTATCGCACTTGATATTGAATTATCCACTTTACTTCTTTCAGTTTGCCCTTTTAGACAATATTCGCACCATCTCAACTCTGTTCCTAATTCCATACTTGTTCATTTTATCTGGAAGTATTCCCCTGTCAATTGCTTCGAAAGCTCTTACGATATCAATGAAGACAGCCACAATTTTCTTTCTTGAATGAACCCCATTCTTCTAATCGCTAATAACCATTTTCACCTTGTGCATAAAATTCGCAATTTACGCTTTGTCCAAAACTACATCGAAAACTGAAGTTCTCGTCAAAACGAACGACACATTGAGAAAAAATAGGAAAAAAAAGGTAAAACTATACTATTTTTGCAAATATAGCTCTTATGGACCTTGCGGAACTTATAACTTAAAAGTGACTTTAGTTCAGATCTGAGACAACTTGAATCAGAGTCATTACATATTGAATTGTAGAGTTCTATACATTTTTTGTAACTTTTTTACATTTTACATTTTTTTACATTACATGTACATTTTATAATAGGTTCATTAAATCCATAAGAAAACATATGTACAGGTTTATAAAATAAATTTTGAATAATTCTTTCCGGCGCATAAATGTAGAAAGAATTAAGATTTTCCAGACAAATAACCCCATAAGAAAAAATATCATGTATAAACTATATACAATTAATACATCTCCTTTTTTCCAAAGTATCTAAGACAATTAGGGCACGACGCGTTTTATAAGGAATATTAAAATGCCATTTTAATTGTTTATATACAAATCGGGTAAAAGACTTTTGAACTCTTTCCAAACGAATATTAGTTTTACGATTAGTTGGACACCATACAATAGAGCAGTATTCCAATAATGGAAGAACCAAAGACGTATACACTGATTTAAGGGTTAAAGGGTTGGAGAATTCCGAACAATTTCTTTATAAGAAACCTTGCATCGAGTTGGCTAAGGCAAGCCACAACAAAATCAACGTAAAAAGAAAATATTAATTTTGTGTCAAAGATAACTCCTAAATCTTTAACCTCTGTTTTTTTGTTAAGAATTTTTACACATAAAGAATAGTTATACGCAATGGGAAGCAACTTTCTAAAAACTGAACAAAAAAAACATTTGTTTACGTTAAGTAAGAGTCCATTTAGCTGAGACCAATTTAAAATGGCGTTTAATTCATTTTGCAGGATAAGATAATCTGCACTATTTTCTACACGCATGAAAATCTTTATATCATAAGCGTACATTAAACATTTAGCACGTTGAAGAAATGTTGGGATATCATTAACAAAAATATTAAAAAGTAATGGACCTAAATGGCTACTTTGAGGAACTCCAGATTGAACATCAATCAGTCTGGAAGTGCAGTTCGCAATCCTTACTACTTGTTTTCTATCGGACAAATACTTTTCAATCCATTTTAAGAAATTGGAGTGAAAACCAAATATCTCAAGTTTATGTATTAAAATTGTGTAACACACAGTTTAAAATCAGTAAAAATTACATCTATTTGATATCCCATTTCAATTGAGTCAAATAAATATTTTGTATAAAAAATTAAATTTGTTGTTGTGGATCTATCTGTCCCAAATCCATGCTGATAATAGTTTATTTGTTCCTTTATATCAAAATAGATTTTTGAGACTACAATGGATTCAACCAATTAGGTATAGCTGAAAGTTTTGATATTTGATATAATTTCCAATCATCTACAAATTCGAAAATACTTTTTTTATCCGTCATTCATGAGAAATACGAATTTAAAAGAGAGCATTACTCAATTCTCAGTAGAACATTACTGGGATGGAACATTACATGATGGACATGGACACATGGACATGGACATATACATAGTCCCAAGCCTCCAACAAAGATTATATCTTGGAATCGACTTTTGGAGCGCGTTCAACATCGCTCCAAACATAATCGCTGCGTTGGACAGACGATCACCAAACACGAACGTACCTAGGAAAAAAGTAAGGCTAAAATGACACACCCTAGCTAGGTTAAGTATAGATTTTTTATTTATCTACACGTTTATATATATAGTTATTTATTTATTTATTTATAGATGTATTTATTTATTATTCTTAGAGATATTTATTTGTTTATATTATTTATTTTTATTTGTTTTATTTATTTAGTATTATCTGTGATATTAGGTTAAGTATGTACCAAGTTGAGAGGAAGGGGAAAGCAGCTCGCGCCCAACCAAAGGTGTACTCGACAAAACAAAAAAAAACACCCTCAACTTGGGGAAATGTGATAATTTATCTGTGATATTTTTCTTATAGGCATTAGTTTATGTTTATGCATTTAAAAGTGTTAGAGCCTGGCTAACTCAGTAGGTGAGACCTTTATCTCAGGGAGTGGGCCCTTGCCACACGTAGACACCGGCATTGTAAGAAGATAAACTGTTGCATTTGCAGCCTTCCTTTGTTTTACGAGGCCGGTTTACTCACGACCACTCGAAGACAGTCGTCGATCCTGTTGCGGCAGGCTGCATATACAGCAGTTCATCTGAAAATAAAATGAAAATATTTGAGTTAAAGATCCTGATGTATGTTTGTAACTTACCAGACAATTCCCGCGATCCCGCGATTCCTCCCCGTCCAGTCCTTAATTTTCCTGTAATGTACAAATTGTGTAGAAGGTTTATTTATATATAATATAATTGATTTAATTAATACTTACCACCAATCAAGTTAAATTAACACTAGTAATATTAGCACATTTCTGCATTTGCTGAGATCTGTCTAACTGACAAGGACGGACATATGTGGGAATCCAAACTGACAAGGACGGACACATATTAAAATTCATATTGACAAGGACAGACATACATATGCTGAGGAATTCATCACATTTAATCCACATAATGGAAGTGCAAGGCAGTGTTCACACGATGAATTTTACGTTGTGAACATGGAAATGTACAAATACGGGCATTGGAACAAATGCAAATTTTGAATTTTGGAAGATTTGCAAAAGAGAATGTACGAAGAAAGATTCTTGGTAGAAACGTAAAAGCGACCGGGCGAATTTTTGTAAAGTAGAAAAATTTCAAAAAGTTCTACGCGAATATTTGCATAAAACTAATTCATATTCAATATAATAATAATAGTGCATGTGTGGTGAAAAAATATATAAAAATATAAAAAAAACAAATCTAAATATAAATGGATAAATAGCCAAATTAGGCTTAGAAAAAAAAAACTCACCAAAGGAGTGTATCCATACATATATATGTATGTATATGTATATATATGCAATTACGTTTTAATACCACATATCTATAATTACTGGACATCAGAAGAAAAAGAGAAACAACACAAAAAAACCATTCATTGTGTACAAAATAAAAGATTTATAAAACAAAAAAAAATACAAATTATTCTCGAGTGCCGTATTCGCTGCCATTATACAAAGCCATACATACATATGTAGATACTCTAAAGTGCCGGTCAACAAAACAAGACATTTGCCGTACCGAGGAAGCCGAGTGTGGAAGAAGTTTGTGCAACACCAAAAGAAATTGTGTAGTGCCAATAGGAGGAAGTGTGTGATGGAGAGAGCCAGATACAGTGCTAAAATTATTAACTTTTTTTTTATTTTTCCTTAATTTAAAAGTTGTGAAGTTTGTTTTATTTTTATAAATTAGTTTTAAATTGGGTCTAGGTTTTTTTATCTTCTTCTATCTATCTATATATATAAAAATCAATTGCTGTTCGTTAGTCTCGCTAAATCTCGAGAATGGCTGAACCGATTAGGCTAATTTTGGTTTTGGAATGTTTGCAAAAGTTCAGGGTAGGTATAAACGGTGAGAAAAATTCAAATAATTGCCGGCAAACCCTAAAAGCAGCACTTTTCTTCTTCCCATATAAACGTTTTCTAAATAAAATTTAGAGTCAATTTAAATTATAATCACTCACTGTATTCATCGGACCTCATTTTACAGCTATGAAACGGATAAATTTTTACGCACCTAGAAATATTTGACAAACAATTGACAGTCAAATGGATCACAGCTGAGAGCATGTTGTATTGGAAAATAGAATTTCCGTTTTTAGTCTTTTTGTTTCTCACCGTTAAACCTTCTCTGAATTTACACAATTACGATATTGTGTTACGATATCTATGAGTGCGCGAGAACTTTCTTTACTTTGGCGATCCTTTGTGATAGTGACATTCCAAGTAATGTGCTCTTTTTTGTTGATATTTTGTGATTGTGACACATTTTGCTGCTAAGTGAGCGAAAAATTTTCTCACTTTGATTATTTACAATTTACGATGCCGAGGAGAAGACGACCTGACCAAGGTCGTCGCAGTCAATCAAATGTGCGAAGAGCTACCTCACGTGACAACCGCACTGATGACCAGAGAGAGACAGATCAAGAAAATAGTCGTATTGCTATGTCAGAATTGCGTCATTTAGTGAGTGATAATGAAGTAGATAGGCTTAGAATGCAACGAATTCGTGCACATCAAACACAACAACAGCAAGCAAGATATAATGAAATTGAGCGAATCCGCAGACGGAATGCTCCTGTGATTCTTGAACGAGCTGCATTCCACTATGATCCGGCAATTGATTATTGTGCCGACAAATCGGTAACAATTGGGGAAATGAAAATAATTTGTAAATATTGTAAGGCGTTAAAATACACTCATGAATCTACTGTATTATGTTGTGCTGGAGGCAAAGTAAAATTGCCACAATTGGTCCCACCACCAGATCCTTTGCGATCTTTAGTTTCTGGGATTGGAAATGATTCTAAGCACTTCTTGGCGAACATTCAGAAATATAAAAGTTGTTTCCAGATGACATCATTTGGCGCTACACATACAGGACAATTTCATGCCCACTTTCAAGGTATTATATGCCAGAATATTTTTTTATAATATTCAATATGTACTAAAATATATATAATTAATCGACAAATTTTAAAAAATTACAGATACAAGGACAAATTTATCACTTGCTGGGGACACTGTTACCAGTACCTGATGCAAATTATCAATTTTTACAAATTTATTTTATGGGCAATTCAGATGCGGAAGTTGATAATCGTTGTGCTCACAATCCAACAGTGAAGAGAACAATTGTCCATGAATTACAAATGTTTCTTCATCAGAATAACAATTTAGTAAACATGTTTAAAATAGCATTGGATCGGATGCCATCTGATAGCCATATCATCATTCGAGCTGACAAAACACCTGCCGGTGAACACACAAGGAGGTTTAATTCACCTATTATTGACGAAGTGGCTGTTGTCATTGTGGGAGAAAATTTACAATCTAGAGATACTGTGCTTCATTGTCGGAATAGTGATTTAAAACGTGTATCTGAAACACATAGGAGTTACGATGCATTACAATATCCTTAGATCTTTTGGCAGGGGGAAGATGGATACCATTTTAATATCAAAATGGTAAATGAAGTAACAGGTAAATAAATTGAACAAGATTAAATAATATTTTTTAATTCATCTAAGTAACAAATTAAACATTTATCACCTTTGATTGCAGGTGCTGAAACCAACAAAAAAGTTAGTGCTATGAATTTCTATTCATACAGACTCATGATCCGTCAAGGTGAAGTAAATCATATTTTGATGTGTCAAAGACTTTTTCATCAGTTTGCAGTTGACATGTATGTCAAAATTGAGACTGAACGATTGACATACATCCGTTTGAACCAACGACAGCTACGATCAGAGGAATACATTCATCTCCGTGATGCTATAAATGCGGATGGCAATGTGAATAATGTGGGAAGAATGACAATTTTGCCAGCCACTTATATAGGAAGCCCACGTCACATGCATGAATATGCTCAGGATCTATGTCATATGTTAGAAATTATGGCCGCCCAAACTTATTTGTTACATTCACATGTAACCCAAAATGGTCCGAAATCAAGAGGGAATTGCTACATAGCCAAACACCAGTTGATAGACATGACATAACTGCCAGAGTTTTTAAACAAAAATTAAAATCTCTCATGAATTTCCAAATAAAGCATTGTGTGTATGGCCAAGTCCGTTATTGGATGTATTCTGTAGAATGACAAAAGCGTGGATTGCCACATGCGCACATATTAGTCTGGTTAATGGACAAAATAAGGCCAGATGAGATTGATTCCATAATTTCAGCTGAAATTCCAGATGAAACAGTTGACCCAAAATTGCATGTATTAGTTAGCAAACACATGATACATGGACCTTGCGGACTTTTCAACTACAATTCACACTGTATGGTCGACGGCAAATGTTCCAAGCGATACCCAAGAGACCTGCTTGCTGAAACCGTAACGGGAAATGATGGATACCCGTTGTATCGTCGACGATCAGTTGCGGATAATGGCCGATCAGTAATTGTGAAGGTAAGAGGACAAAATGTTGATGTAGACAATAGTTGGATTATTGTCCAAAGCTTTTGAGACTCACATCAATGTAGAATATTGTAACTCTGTGAAGTCGATAAAGTACATATGTAAATATGTTAACAAAGGTAGCGATATGGCTGCCTTCGCTGTAACCAATGCAAATGATGAAATATCGCAGTACCAGATGGGTCGCTATGTACTCGTAAGTAGCAACGAAGCAATTTGGCGTATCTTTTCATTTGCGATCCATGAAAGATACCCTACAGTTGGCCATTTGGCAGTCCATTTAGAAAATGGTCAGCGAGTTTACTTTAATGAATCGAACGCGGCAGACAGAGCGGCACGTCCACCATCGACAAAATTAACAAGTTTCTTCACAGTCTGTCAAACTGATGATTTTGCTCGCACTTTGCTGTATGCTGACATGCCACCCTATTACACCTGGAATGCATCATCGGAATCGTTTCAGCGTCGAAAACAAGGAACACCAGTTGAAAGACATCCAAATGTATTTTCTTCAGACGCTCTGGGTCGCATCTACACAGTGCATCCAAATAACGATGAATGTTATTATTTGCGGTTGTTGTTGGTGAATGTTCGTGGTCGATATCGTTTAAACAACTGAGAACAGTTAATGGACAGCTGTGTGCGACTTACCGTGAGGCATGTCAACTATTGCATTTACTTGAGAACGATTCGCACTGGGATGATACGCTCAAGGATTCCGCAATATCTTCATCGCCGCATCAAATTCGTACATTGTTCGCGATTATCATATCGACATGTTTCCCCTCGAATCCAAAAAAATTGTGGGTTAAGTATTGAGATGACATGTCTGAGGATGTTTTGCATCGTGTGCGCTGTCAAACGTTGAATCCTACACTACAAATGACTGCAGAAATTTACAATGAGACATTGATCATGATAGAAGATATGTGTTTATTGATGGCAAATAAAGTATTGTCGTGTTTGGGAATGACAACACCAAATCGTCATATGCACGATGCATTGAATCACGAGTTGCAAAGAGAACAACAGTACGACATTGAATCATTGGCCGAAACAGTTCGTACAATTGTTACACAATTCAATCAACAACAAAAAATTGCGTACAACACTTTGATAGAAGCTGTGAACAGTGGATCTGGTGGAATTTATTTCCTTGATGCTCCCGGAGGAACCGAAAAAACGTTCTTAATTTCATTGCTTTTGGCGAGGATCAGATCGCGAAATGATGTTGCTCTAGCGTTGGCTTCATCTGGAATAGCTGCGACTCTGCTAGAAGGCGGGCGAACTGCACATTCTGCCTAGAAATTACCATTAAACATGCAAATCACCGAAACACCAATTTGCAACATCGCCAAAAATAGCGCAATAGCTAAGATCCTACAGGTATGCAAATTGATTGTTTGGGATGAATGCACAATGGCCCATAAGAGGTCACTGGAGGCACTGGACAGAAAGTTGAAAGATCTTCGTGACAACCAAAATATTTTTGGTGGGGCCATGATTCTGTTGTCAGGTGATTTTCGTCAGACTCTTCCAGTTATTCCCCGATCAACTGTTGCTGATGAACTAAATGCATGCCTAAAATCATCGAATTTGTGGCAATAGGTAAAGACACTCCAATTAACGACTAACATGCGAGTATTTTTGCGACAAGATGAAACTGCGAATGTGTTTGCGAAGCAGTTGTTAGACATTGGAAATAATAAAGTTGCAGTGGACATCTCGACCGGATTCTTCACGATACCCACAGATTTCTGTCACATCACAGACTCAAAAGAGGAGCTTGTTCAGCGTGTTTTCCCAGATATAGTGCAAAAGTTCAATAACCATAATTGGCTGAGTGAACGAGCAATATTGGCTCCGAAAAATAAAGATGTCCAGGATCTCAATGCGACCATTCAGAATTTTCTTCCAGGACAGTTGGTTTCTTTCAAATCAGTCGACACCGTTATGAACCAGGATGACGTAGTCAACTATCCCACGGAGTTTTTAAATTCACTGGAATTGTCTGGATTACCACCTCACAATCTGCAGTTAAAAATACGGTCAGTTGTCAACATGCTGCGTAACATTAATCAACCTCGACTGTGCAATGGAACAAGACTGGTTGTGAAAAAGCTGATGAATAACGTCATTGAGGCAACAATCATAAAAGGAAAATACAAAGGAGAGGATGTCTTGATCCCGCGGATACCGATGATTCCAACGGATTTACCATTCCATTTTAAACGCTTACAATTTCCAATACGCCTGGCCTTTGCGATGACCATAAATAAATCGCAAGGACAGTCCTTAGAAGTTTGCGGAATTAACTTTGAGTTTCCCTGTTTCGCACATGGACAATTATACGTCGCGTGTTCACGTGTCGGAAAACCGTCTTCTTTGTTTATTTACGCACCACAAAACAAAACAAAAAATATTGTTTATGAGAGATCTTTAAATTGATTAACAAACTGTATCATAGCAGTGTGTATCTGTCAATATCAAATTTAAGCCTTATAAATAGCCAGTATCTTAGGAAAATTCTATTTTGTAATTAAGCAATATGATGTGTCGAAAATTATAATAAAACTTCATGCTTCATTCAAAATATGCTTTTTTATTAAATACGGATTCGTTTTGTTTGTTTTAAAATTATTTTATTCAAAAGTTTAGGTCTTTTATTTATCGATTGAGGCAGTACGAAGTCTGCCGGGTCAGCTAGTTATAAATATAAATAAAAACGTAAAATTAGTTCTGGCTTTAGTGCGTTTTGTGAGTGTTCGGGAAAAGAGGGATTTCTCCCCACAATTTCGCATTATTTTGCCAGGTACAATTCTTCACCGTGCTCACAAGAACCGTGAGTTACAGGTTTCGAGAATTGGAAACCTCTGTTTGTTGTGTGTCGTCCTGTAGGCTTTAGCCAGGATTAGAACCCTTTTTGATATTTTTTTTTTAATTTTCCTTCTTCTTTAAATGTAGTTTTAGTCTTTGAATTGTATTTTTGTTATTATTTTCCTTCTTTCCTTTTTTTATGAATAAAAATGAATTGTATAAAGTTGAACTGAAGGATACCATGTTTTATTCCATGGAGTAATTATTTTCCATGCCAAATCTGTGTGTAGGGTTAGGGAAGGCCGTCCTTCTTTTGGGTAGTGACAGAGTGGAACGTTGGGCTGTGGCTAACGTCTCCGCTAAGGGGCTATCTCCCACAATATTTCGCCTAGAGAGATAGCGAAGGTCATGTCGATTGACATGATGGGATGGGCTGGCGGACTTGTGCCAACAACAGGCACCCTCAAGTTCTTGACGAAACTGCATCGCCAAACGACACTGGAAGGGTGTTGTTTCGTGTAGGGCTAAGCTAGGTAGTTTTAAGATAGGTTTGGTTTAGTTTAGGTATAGTTTTAAGTTAGGTAGGTTGGTTTAGGTGTAGTCTATTTTAGTTAGCTTAGCTCCGCGAGCTCCCTTCCGGTCTCATTTGGTGGTAAAGGCATAGACCTTGAACACCTTTCTTTTCCTCTTTCCTGTCTCTTCTTTCACTTTTCTGTCCTATCTTTTAGTTGTCCGTCCATGGTCTGTAAGGGTATTAGGCTTTCTTCTTTCTCTATCCTTTCACCTTCTTCTATCTTCTCTTAGCTAGTTTTAGACACGATATTTTTTATTTGCAACTGGTGTTTTACGAGTCGGAGGACAAGAACCGCCCCGTCCGACGAGCTGAGTAGCGGCAAGCGTGCCGCCGTCCTACTCACTGTCACCGTGGCTCAGCCAACTTTGCTGCAACAAATAGCGCCCAACGTCTCAGGACGGAATGTGGCTGCTGTAATGGCAACCACACTAAGTTACCGGGACACACCGGCTAGAGGCACTATCGTGACTTCAAGGGGATGATTTTCATTCTCTCTCTCCGAAGGTCATCACCTTGGACTCTCGATAGCCCCATAACACTTCAAGTAGTTTATTTCATTCTTTTCAATTTTACTTTTCTATCTTTTCTCTGTGTTCAAAGTCGTCAAAGTTTCTTTGTTTCATGAACTGAAGACGGCTGTCCAATCCTCAGGCCTAGACTGGAGGATCTCGTGAGGTAGTCGGAGGCTCATGAAGAGGCGAAGAACGGAGCGGGTGGAAAGACCTAAGTGTTGACTGCTGCCCAAGAATATGAAAACCCGATTCTTTGTAAGGTAAAGGACACTGAGTCTGGAAGTAGCTCGTGTTTGGCAGATCATCATCTGATATCCCAGCCAGCCTTTCAAACAGTTTCGATTGTTGAAAGTTGTGGTTGGGGTAGAAGAGTTGATAACCGACACTCGTCAAGTATCCGAGAAATTAGTCACAGCCGAGTGTGACGTTCCATAAGAATGAGAATGGTTTTCGGAAAACCGACTTTTATCCTACACACACAAAGGCAATCTTATACATACATTAAAACCATAAATAAAACACACATATCAAAACATTCATTTAACATTCGTTTAAACACATTCATACATATAATTTACAAATAATATTACTCAACACATACAATTTAACCCACAAGAAAAAAAAAGAAACAAAAATAAGTAAATAAAAAAATTAACTCGTATCGCGGGTTACCCCTTTTTATGCTAACTTTTGATAAAAGTGAAGCCATCGAAAATATTTATATCATAAAAAGTATTCTCAACATGGTAGTCAAAATCGAGGCATTACGTAAGAACTCGAAATTGATCCCAAAATGCAAACGATGTCAAGGGTTCAACCACACTCAAGCATACTATCAGAAAAATCCGCGATGTGTCAAATGCGCCGGTAAAGACCTGTCAGTAGTATTTAACGCAAATAAGACTTCACCAGCTACTTGCGTTAACTGTAAAGGAAAGCATCCAGCTAACTACCGTGGCTGCGAAGTGGCAAAAGAGCTTCAGAAAAGACGTGATCAAATCAAAGCGAAGCTCCGCCAACAACCAAAATCGGTAACAAAGGATATTGTTGTAAAAGCCGTGTCGAAGCCAATAACGACACGATCAAAAATTCTTGCAACAAAAACGCAGACTCAAACTACATCTCTAATAACAGAAAACTTGAAAACAGCTAATGCGAAATCATTGCACGTCGGAGCAAAAACCTTTGCTGAAACAGTAGCAACCACAAGTGTGAAAATGTGCGAACAACCAGATCCCGTCTCAAAAATATTCAATATCATCTTAGAAAAACTGGACGAACAAACTAAAACGAACAAACTTATTTTTGAAAGGCTTCATCTCTGTTTATTCGCGATAATATAGATCACTTAGTAGGACTAAATATAGAATTCAATCCAATACAATTAACTACGGTTCATGTAAAAAACAAACATTTTTCATTTAACTTCTCGTCAATTTACTGCCCTCCGCGTAGTATAATTGATCAAAACGAGCTTGAAAGTATTTTCCACACTCTTGGCCCAAATTTCGTAATTGGTGGAGATTTTAACGCGAAGCACACTTTTTGGGGGTCAAGATGTATCTCACAAAAAGGCAGAAAATTGTAGAGAGCTGGTATGAAACTAAGTTGTGATTTTTTCTCGACAGGAAAATCGACCTACTGGCCTTCGGATATTACAAAAATACCTGACGTTGTTGATTTCTTTGTCATAAAACGCATTTCTCGAAACTACTTAAGAGTTGAAGAAAGCTTTGATCTTGGTTCAAATCATTCTCCCATTGTACTATCTATGAATGGTAACCTCGTATGAAAGGAAATACCACCTACGTTAACTAACCAACGAACGAATTGGCAAGCATTCAGAAATTACTTACAAGACAATATCGAACTTGAGGTACCGCTGAGAACCCGATACGAGTTAGAAATAGAAGTCGATAAATTTATAGATGTAATACAGTGCGCTGCGTGGAGCAATACACCCGTCGTTAGAAAAACGACTATAAAAAATGTATTACGATATCCACCGGAAATACGAGAATTAGTAAGAGAAAAACGTAAAGCTCGTAGGAAAGTCCCGTGCGCCAGAACATAAAACGTGTCTTAATAAATTGTGTAATTTGCTTAAGGCGAAAATTAAGTCGTTTAAAAATAATAACCTAAGTACCTACTTAAGAGGCTTGTCCGCAAAAAAGGACACCAACTACTCACTCTGGAAAGCAGCTACAGGTTTTAGAAAACCCGAACAACATACGGCCCCAATTCGAAAAAATCAATTCGATCGCAGATCACTTGGAAGCGACGTTTAAATCGCACAGTGGAGAAACACTTCCTGTAAACTCCTACGGTTCGGACATACACTTCGAAAATTATTCTATAAGAAATGCTACTCTGACAGAGCTTAAAGAAGAATTACACAAGCTCAAACTCAAAAAAGCTCCTGGTTA
Organism: Myathropa florea; assembly: GCA_930367185.1. Lineage (NCBI taxonomy): Eukaryota > Metazoa > Arthropoda > Insecta > Diptera > Syrphidae > Myathropa > Myathropa florea. Next base: position 63,651,341 of record OV884004.1, on the reverse strand, counting down.
TAACCTAATCACAGGAGAAGTTCTAAAAGAATTACATAAGAAAGCGCTTCTGAAGTTTCTCTACCTCATTAATGCCGCCTTTAGATTAGAACATGTCCCTAGTCAGTGGAACGTAGCGAAAGTAATAATGGTACTCAAGCCGGGTAAACCCCCAACAGAAAAAAAGTCTAACAGACCGATTTCACTTCTTCCGATAATGTCTAAGGTGTTTGAAAGAATTTTACTTAGGCGTTTAAGCCCGATTGTGGAAGAAAGACGACTTATCTCTAATCACCAATTTGGTTTTAGAAATAAACATTCAACTATTGACCAAATACATCGAATAACTGATGTTATAGAAAAATCGTTTGAACAAAAGCAAGTCTGCTCAGCAGTATTTCTCGATGTTTCGCAGGCCTTTGACAAGGTTTGGCATGAAGGTTTGAAACACAAACTGCGACAGTTCTTCCCGGGAAACCTTTACGTAATATTATCAAATTATCTTTCTAACAGAATCTTCCGTGTAAAATTTGAAAAAGAATACTCGGTAGTTAAATCTATAGAAGCTGGAGTACCCCAAGGAAGTGTTCTTGGTCCTCTCCTCTACTTACTTTTTAGTAGCGATATGCCATAAAATGTTGGCACTGTACTAGGCACATTTGCTGACGGCACTGCCATTTTGGTAACTGCCAAAACGGTCGAAGAGTCACGTAGGAAACTGCAACGTGCTTTAGATCGGGTATACGAATGGACAAACACTTGGAGAATTGAACTCAATGAAGCCAAATCCGTTCATATTAATTTTACGTATAACAACGTGAATAATTTACCCGTGTCTATAAATGGTGTTCAAATACCCTTTGGAAATGAAGCCAAATACCTCGGGATGACTCTCTATGTAAAGCTCAAGTGCAAAGAACACGTCAAAAAGAAACGTGAAGAGCTCCAAATAAAATATAAATCCACGTACTGGGTTATTGGAAAATATTCCAAACTAAGTACTGAAAACAAATTGCTTATATACAAGCAAGTGCTAAAACCCGTCTGGACATATGGTATACAACTATGGGGTTGTACCAAAGAAATTAATAAAAATATACTACAAACTTTTCAAAATAAAGTACTAAGAACCATCGTCAACGCACCGTGGTACATACGGAACGACGATATCCACAGAGATCTCGGAATCAATCCAGGATGAAACGAAGAACATTGCTCGTAAGCATAAGCGTCGTCTGGAAGAGCACATAAACCCTGCTGTCCTTCCAATTCTTGACGATAGTAATCTATTGCGCCGTCTTCAAAGGACTAAACTCCTTGACCTAGCACTGTTAATTCATCCCGCGCTTAGTTGCGCTATTAGCAGGAACTCTCAGTGGAGAATCTCTTGTAAAACGCGTCAAAATCAAGAAAATGAAACTGCTGGATAAGTCTTAAACTTAATTGTATATATAAATATATAAATATATTTTATTTTATTTGAAGGGATGTGTTTTTAGTGGGTACAAATCCCTTTCGCTATGAGGGAACGGTCCCCATAGTGTCTTTTGAAGACTTTCACCTACCCTCGCTCAAAAAAAAAAAAAAAAACGTTCGTGTTTGGTGATCGTTTGTCCAACTCAGCGATTATGTTTGGAGCGATGTTGAACGCGCTCCAAAAATCGATTCCAAGATATAATTTTGGAAGCTTGAGACTATGTACATGTCCATGTCCAGTGTTTTTCCACCCCAAGAGACCAGTGTCCTAAAGTCCTAAATCGTCCTGCAATCTTCTGGTGGCTCCCGTCTGCTGTCTTCACTTCAAGATCCATTTTCTTAGGCTGAAAATGCCTTTTCCTAGGCAACTAATTGAAGCTCCGCTTTCTAATAGGCCCAGCATCTCATCACCTACTATCTTAACTTTCGCGTAGGGCCTATTATCGTCATTTACACTCAAAACAGTTTCAGCAATCTTTCTTTTGCTTCGTCTATATATTGCACATTTCTCCCTTAGCCTCTTAATCTTCTTGTAATTCCTCGTCATCTCTTCACCTAAAATCTTAGCCCTATCCTCTTCGTACTCCTGCAGCCTCAGATGAAGACTTTTTTTCTGCTAGCGGAGTCTCATCGTCGTCAAGTTTTGTCAGGGATTTTATTTCTTCAGGTAGCGGCGAGTTTCCGGGATCAGGGTATGAAAAGCGGACGGACATATGTTTGGAGCGGTAGCTACACTCTCACTCTGTGCGTTATCATCACGTCGTGTCCGTTCGTTATCGTACTGCGTCCTAGTCGACCTGTTCGTATTTGTGTGCTTTGTCTGTCTCTTCGGTAGTCTAGGCTGAAGTGCCGTTGTCAACGACTTCCCTCTCATCTTCGACATGGACCTCTACTCCGCTAACGCCACGTCTAAATCCACTTTCCCTAGCTGTTAAATGCTTTTCGGCGCGCCTACATTCTTCTCTTAGATCTCGGATGCTGTCAATCTTGCATCCGAAGATCAGCGTCGCTATCCTATCCTTAATGTTTTGTCGGAGGATTGAGACTAGGTCTTCTTCCGGAGGTCGTTTTCTCGTTCTTAAAACCATTCCCCGGATGTCCGCGTAGAAATCGTCGAAGGTCTCTTGGGGTCGTTGTCTTCTTTCCATGATGTCCCGAAGTATCTCATGGTCCCTCTTGCCATCTTTAAACTGTCTGATCAGGTCGCTCTTGAGATCGTGGTAATTTAAAAATTCGTCCCCCTCGGACTCTTCCATGTACTGCCAGTACCATTGTTCCGCAGGGCCCGTCACTAAATGTTGAAAATTATTGAATAGCTGTTCGGTGGACAGCCCGTTCTTCTGTTGCAACATCTTTATCCTAAAGATGAAGCTGTCCACCGACATTGTAAGGTTAGGGCCATCAAATTTGACTCCCCACTTGTGCACATCTATCTTCCCACAAATCTTGTGGGAAGTCAACTGCTGCTGCTAAGTGCCGCAACGTTCTTCGCGACGCAATGTCGGTTCTGTCGGCGTCCTGTCCTCGTAGCGTCCACTTGGTCTTGGAGGTTCTCTAGGGCGTTGGGTGGAGCTTTCTAGGCCCTGAATTTCGTCCTGCAGGATAGCGGTTAATGACCTCGTCGTCTTGTTTTTTTCCGTTTTTGTCGTCGAGGTTCTGCGGGCCACCCGCTTCATCATTGGATTGTGGTCTCATACCGTCCAGATTTCCTCTAATCCCCCTGGAGTTTTATGTTCGGTTGACGTCTTGGAAGGGCTGCTCCCTCCAGTTCCTCATCTTCTTCATCAGAGTAGATGGGCTGGGTTACCTTCTGTCGTAGTCGTCGGCCCTGGTCGGTGGGAGGATAAAGGTCTTTCTTTAGGTACGCGTCTGGTTCATAATCCACAGGTGGTTCTTCGAACAGGTCCGTCAGTTGGTACCACCCGGCCTTAACCGCCTGTCGCGTGATTCGTCGCGTCGTCGCCATCTCCGAGGTGCCTCGTGGAATCGCGCCAGGGCTTTCGTGCTTTGCGCCTTTTGGAACTGTGCAGTGTTCTTCCTTATCCATCTTGTAATTATATCTAGTATTTGTTTACCTAAAGTTTTTGAGTTCTTATTGTATTTTGTAAATTGTATTATAAAAGATATCTTAAAAAAATACTTATTTTTATTTCTTTTTTTTTTCGACGCACCTACCCACTACGCCACGTACACCACCAGTTACAAACAAAAAATATCGTGCCTAAAACTAGCTAAGAGAAGATAGAAGAAGGTGAAAGGATAGAGAAAGAAGAAAGCCTAATACCCTTACAGACCATGGACGGACAACTAAAAGATAGGACAGAAAAGTGAAAGAAGAGACAGGAAAGAGGAAAAGAAAGGTGTTCAAGGTATATGCCTTTACCACCAAATGAGACCGGAAGGGAGCTCGCGGAGCTAAGCTAACTAACCCAGACTACACCTAAACTAACCTACCTAACTTAAAACTATACCTAAACTAAACCAAACCTATCTTAAAACTACCTAGCTTAGCCCTAACACGAAACAACACCCTTCCAGTGTCGTTTGGCGATGCAGTTTCGTCAAGAACTCGAGGGTGCCTGTTGTTGTTGGCACAAGTCCGCCAGCCCACCCCATCATGGTAATCGACATGACCTTCGCTATCTCTCTAGGCGAAATATTGTGGGAGATAGCCCCTTAGCGGAGACGTTAGCCACAGCCTAACGTTCCACTCTGTCACTACCCCGAAGAAGGACGGCCTTCCCTCACTCTACACACAGATTTGGTATGGAAAATAATTACTACATGGAATAAAACATGGTATCCTTCAGTTCAACTTTATACAATTCATTTTTATTCATAAAAAAAGGAAAGAAGGAAAATAATAACAAAAATACAATTCAAAGACGAAGGAAAATTTAAAAAAAATATCAAAAAGGGTTCTAATCCTGGCTAAAGCCTACAGGACGACACACAACAAACAGAGGTTTCCAATTGTCGAAACCTGTAACTCACGGTTCTTGTGATCCCCCGACGTCCTGCGCGCAGTACGGTGAAGAATTGTACCTGGGAAAATAATGCGAAATTGTGGGGAGAAATCCCTCTTTTCCCGGACAATCACAAAACGCACTAAAGCCAGAACTAATTTATAATAAAAAATAAAAATATATTTTTATAAAAAAAATATATATTATCCAATTTAAAACTAATTTATAAAAATTAAACAAACTTCACAACTTTAAATTAAAGAAAAATAAAAAAAAGGTAATAATTCCAGCACTGTATCTGGCTCTCTCCATCACACACTTCCTCCTATTGGATACACTCCTTTGGTGTGTTTTTTTTGTCTAAGCCTAATTTGGCTATTTATCCATTAATATTTAGATTTGCTTGTTTTTTTATTTCACCACACATTATTATTATTATTATGGTTGAGGGTATATTGCACCACGACCTTTAAGATCTATTGTGCCCCTTTTCAATACCTTAGCACAATTACGAGTTCCCCTCAAATACAGTTCTTTTCAGAGTTGTATTGAGGGTAATGGACTCCTATTGCCAATAGGTGAAGAAATTTGTTCTAGAGCATTCTCTCTAAGCAAGTTTCCTTCAGGAATCTGAGAATGAGAGATGGTTCTAGTGATTGCATTTGTTCTTCTGATAGTAGGTACTTGCCCAGACTTCTTTTTCTTTTGTGGGCTAGTGCCTCACAAAATCCCAGTATATGTTTTGGAATTTCATTAAATTCTCCACAAAATCTGCAGAAGCCTTCTTCTGATACCCCTAGTTTTCTTAGATGCTCACTGAGTCTACAGTGCCCCGTTAGGTTGCCTGTTAGGATACGGAGGTTGTTCTTGCTCATTTTGATGCATGCCTTGAATCTCTTCCGGTTATATTGCCCTAGGAGTTTCTTGGCCTGCTTCATTCCACGAGCGTTATTCCAGGTTTCTATCAGATTCCTTCTTTCCAGTTCCCTGAATTCTTCTCTGAGGAGATGGTCTCCTACAGCGCAGAATGGTTCAGGGCCTATGAAGGGTTCTGATGCTCCTTTCCATGCCAGGGAGTCGGCCATTTCGTTGCCTTCTATCCCCGTATGGCCAGGTATCCAACAGAGTTTTACTCGGTTTCTCCTACTCCCAGGCCCAGTCCTAGCTAAATAAGCGCCCTGTGCAAGACCTACGTTTGGCGCCCCCCTTTTTTTCAGTCATGGTTGTCCTAAAGTAATTTTTTTTTTTAATTTTAAGTTTAAAAAAAACTGCCTTCTCCTTAAGCTACTGTGGCTTGCATGGTCTCTAAAATTTCGAATAACTAGATAACAGCAAGATAATCTAATCTTCTATAATTGATTAAATCGCTTGATCTAGTGTTTTAAAGCTATGTTTCGGTTCCAAACTAATTTTGTAACATTCATCACCATCGTAAAGAAGATGTTTCTGGAAATTTAGATGATATTTCGAGACTACTAGCAATATGCTCTGTTATTGAACATAATCATAAAATTTTTCATCTGAACTCATTTCAATCAAAGTATGTTTAATATTTTCTAAAACCTCAACACTTGCTGATAAATTGACAGAGGGCTATTGACTATAAGTGCTTCATATATCTTAGCTAATGGTTTTAATGTATCAAGTCTTCTTTCTCACCTTGTTTCTGTAAGAGGTTTTAAAGTAAGGTTTGCAGTTTTTTTTTTGCTTGAAAAAAAGTTATGTAAGCATTGAATTGTGTCAAAAGCTTAACAGAAACTAATGAGCACCGAGCTGAATCATTGACTACTAAATTTAATCAATACGAGCTGCATTTGACTAAAAATGCTCTTGGCCGTATTCTGTACTGAACACCAGCTTCTTTTCCCGTCATATTTAAACCATTATCGTAACTGTGACCTCGACCGTTGCTTATTGAAAAAAAGCTTCTCAATCTCGCCGTTCGGAGCCGGCATTAAACTGTAGGTCCCCTCCACTCGTGAGAGAACAATACGCACAACACGAGTGGTTGCTGAGAAGCTAGGCCCAGGTCCACCTCGGACTGTAGCGCCGCCATTATAATTATTATTAATTAGTGTTTGCGAAACGGCTCTCTAATATTTTGTTTCAGTTTCGATCGAGGTGAGTCTATTGTTGTTCCCGAACTCAAAACTTTTTCGAAAAACATCCTGTATCTGTGCTAGACAAGGCTTGGGAGTTTTTGTTCATTGCAAATAAAATACAAACAAAATTATAGAGAATAGAGTTTGCTAGGCAATATGTGCATAAATCCCCCAGAAATTAAATATGTGTAATTGAATTTTCTAATACATTACATTTTTCAAGAAGAGAAAACCAAAAAATATTTTTTTGTTTTGGGTGTATGCTCAATTTTATGAGGTAGTGTATATATACCTACTGTACTCATTCTCATTTCAAACAAATGTGTATAATGAGTAAATCTCTTTCATACGTGCAGAAATAAAATATCCACTTTTTCTCTCCTCCATAGGAACTGAGTTTATTGTTTTGAGATTTTTGAGTGCTTGTGCAAGAAATTATCTTGCACAGTCCTGTGCGCGATTGGCCTTTTGTGTGAAGAATGAAGAGAAGAGAGAGAGACGAGAAATAATGTAAATTGTATTGAGTAAGGCGCCATACGTGCAGAAATAAAACCTGCACGTTGTCACTCAAATGATTCCATAGGAACTGAGGATTGAGTTTATTATTTTGAGAATTTTTCCTAAGGATATATTTGAGTGCTTGTGCAAGAAATTATCTTGCAGTCTTACGTGTGAATGGTATATTGTTTGAACAGGTGAAATTATGTAGTTTGTATTATTTGAAAATAATTGCTTTCAGAAAGCGTTTAGAAAGGCAAAGGTAGCTTGGACGAACTAAAATTTTATGAAAGTCAGTATCTCGATAAATTGCATATTGTTTGTTTAGGCTCACAATGCGCCCCCAACCGCTTGGCGCCCTGTGCATTTGCACATCCTGCACATATGGTAGGGCCGGCCCTGCCTACTCCTACTCAAGCATTCCCATACAAGTTTGGATTTGATGGTGTAGGAGTCCAGTGCCATAATAGCGGCTCGACTGACCGACATTATTGCTATAATTCCTTTCAAGATTTATCTGAACGCATCTGTCTATGGCATAAATTTCCGCTTGAAATGTGCTGGTACATTTGCCCATGTATTCGAAGTATTTTGCCCTTGGTCCAAAAACTCCTGCTCCAGTTCCTTCATCAGTTTTTGATCCGTCTGTATACCATTTTACCGTGTTGCTGCTCAGTCTGTAGACCATGGATTCATTGCGCCAGTCCCTTTTGGTGCTGAGCTTGCTCGTAAATTTCTTTTGGAAATTGAATTTCATAATCACGTCGTCCGGTATGGCCAGGATGATTAAAAATTATAACCTAAGTACCTACTTAAGAGGCTTGTCCGCAAATAAGGACACCAACTACTCACTCTGGAAAGCAGCTACAGGTTTTAGAAAACGCGAACAACATACGGCCCCAATTCGAAAAAATCAATTCGATCGCAGATCACTTGGAAGCGACGTTTAAATCGCACAGTGGAGAAACACTTCCCTTCACTTCTTCATACACTTCGACAATTATTCTATAAGAAATGCTACTCTGACAGAGCTTAAAGAAGAATTACACAAGCTCAAACTCAAAAAAGCTCCTGGTTATAACCTAATCACAGGAGAAGTTCTAAAAGAATTACATAAGAAAGCGCTTCTGAAGTTTCTCTACCTCATTAATGCCGCCTTTAGATTAGAACATGTCCCTAGTCAGTGGAACGTAGCGAAAGTAATAATGGTACTCAAGCCGGGTAAACCCCCAACAGAAAAAAAGTCTAACAGACCGATTTCACTTCTTCCGATAATGTCTAAGGTGTTTGAAAGAATTTTACTTAGGCATTTAAGCCCGATTGTGGAAGAAAGACGACTTATCTCTAATCACCAATTTGGTTTTAGAAATAAACATTCAACTATTGACCAAATACATCGAATAACTGATGTTATAGAAAAATCGTTTGGACAAAAGCAAGTCTGCTCAGCTGTATTTCTCGATGTTTCGCAGGCCTTTGACAAGGTTTGGCATGAAGGTTTGAAACACAAACTGCGACAGTTCTTCCCGGGAAACCTTTACGTAATATTATCAAATTATTTTTCTAACAGAATCTTCCGTGTAAAATTTGAAAAAGAATACTCGGTAGTTAAATCTATAGAAGCTGGAGTACCCCAAGGAAGTGTTCTTGGTCCTCTCCTCTACTTACTTTTTAGTAGCGATATGCCATAAAATGTTGGCACTGTACTAGGCACATTTGCTGACGGCACTGCCATTTAGGTAACTGCCAAAACGGTCGAAGAGTCAAGTAGGAAACTGCAACGTGCTTTAGATCGGGTATACGAATGGACAAACACTTGGAGAATTGAACTCAATGAAGCCAAATCCGTTCATATTAATTTTACGTATAACAACGTGAATAATTTACCCGTGTCTATAAATGGTGTTCAAATACCCTTTGGAAATGAAGCCAAATACCTCGGGATGACTCTCTATGTAAAGCTCAAGTGCAAAGAACACGTCAAAAAGAAACGTGAAGAGCTCCAAATAAAATATAAATCCACGTACTGGGTTATTGGAAAATATTCCAAACTAAGTACTGAAAACAAATTGCTTATATACAAGCAAGTGCTAAAACCCGTCTGGACATATGGTATACAACTATGGGGTTGTACCAAAGAAATTAATAAAAATATACTACAAACTTTTCAAAATAAAGTACTAAGAACCATCGTCAACGCACCGTGGTACATACGGAACGACGATATCCACAGAGATCTCGGAATCAATCCAGGATGAAACGAAGAACATTGCTCGTAAGCATAAGCGTCGTCTGGAAGAGCACATAAACCCTACTGTCCTTCCAATTCTTGACGATAGTAATCTATTGCGCCGTCTTCAAAGGACTAAACTCCTTGACCTAGCACTGTTAATTCATCCCGCGCTTAGTTGCGCTATTAGCAGGAACTCTCAGTGGAGAATCTCTTGTAAAACGCGTCAAAATCAAGAAAATAAAACTGCTGGATAAGTCTTAAACTTAGTTGTAGTATGAATAGATTTTATTTTATTTGAAGGGATGTGTTTTTAGTGGGTACAAATCCCTTTCGCACGAAATGCGTGCTTATGGTATCGATGAGTCGCTACTTCTATGGATTACCTTTCGAACCGTTCAATTCAAGTCGTTTTGGATGGGTTCAAGTCTGATATCCACCAAATTAATGCTGGTGTTCCCCAAGGCTCTGTTTTGTCTCCGACTCTCTTCCTCATTTTTATAAATGATCTCCTGTCTGCTACTTCTAATCCAATCCATTGCTTCGCTGATGACAGTACTCTCAGCTTTTCATATTCGTTCCAAGACTCACGTCCCTGTCCTTCGGCCGTAGAATTGGAGCGGCAACTAAGTTAAGCACATTAAATTCCGACCTTGACAGCATTATCAATTGGGGTAAAAACAATAGAGTGGAATTTAATGCTACCAAACTCAATGCTGATAATCAGCCATTATCCCTGAATGGCACTTGCATCGAAGAAACTGAAAAGCTTTCCATCCTCGGTATGTGTATCAACTCAACACTTAGTTGGAATTATCACATATTCGCGGTCGCCAAAAATGCTGCGAAATGTCTAGGTTTCCTTAAACGATGCAAGAAATACTTCACGCCCTCCGACTTGGCTTCAATTTACAAAGCCTACATCCGCCCCAAACTTGAGTATGACGCTCATATCTGGTCTGGTGCTCCCAAGAACTCTCTGCACCTGCTAGATAGAATACAACAGCGAGCGATAAAACTTATAAGAGATAGTAATACCGCGAAGTCGATAGACTCGCTCGAACATCGCCGTAATGTCTCATCCTTGTCACCGTTTTATCGCTTTTTTAACGAACGATGCTCAAATGATCTAGCCAATTGCATTCCTCCCCTTCATGAATTCACCCGCAATACTCGTCTCGCCAGGAATGCTCATCAGTTCACCAAGCCTGTTTTCGGACGTGCAGTTAAGTTTAGAGAGTCGTTTTTTAGCCGCACCACACGAATATGGAATGCTCTTCCCAGCCCAATATTTCCCACTCACTACAATCCGCAGACATTTAAGACCAATGTGCACAGGTGCCTCCTTTCCCTTTCTCCTTCTATACTTCGGCCCGTGCTGTGTCTTGATTCCGGACACTTAAGGGTATTCGTAACCCCTTTTGCGCGCGAATTATGAATACCCCTTTGGGAGCAATTGAAACTACGATCTCCTTTTTCTATAATTCTTTATTTCACAATCCTAAATTTCAAGACAACCTTCTTTCGTGACATCTATTTTCCAACTGACTAGTTCACCCAGCTTAGCGTTCAAAAACAACGCCACCCATCATACCTCCACCCCACAACAACCTGACCAACATGTTCGGCTTGGCTTGGGTTAACAGCATGTTAGCAGCCAACGTAACCGTTTACTATGGCTTGGCTTGGGTACCAAGTTCTGCTGTACAGTCTGCTCGTTTCAGCTTGAGATGGGACTTAGGGATGGGTGACATACATTCTGTGTATGTAACTCGTGCAAATTATAAAAAAAAAATGAAGAGGTGATGTCTGTAGCACTTTCTCTCTTATGTAGTTATCCACAGCCTTTTCCATTGTTTTAAGCAGAAACGATGTTAGGCTGATCGGTCGGTAGGACTTTGGTAGACTTGAGTCTTTCTTCCCCATTTTCGGAATGAACACTACCTTTGCCCGTCTCCACTGGTTCGGTAAGTATCCCAGTGCTAGACTACTTCTTAATATCATTAATAGAAATGGTATTAGTTAGCCTTGCCCTTTTTGGAGGACTGGCGTGATTCCATCCACACCTGGGGATTTGAAGGGCTGAAACGAGTTAATTAAGAGAAGATCTCCCTTGCGACTGTCCAGTCTTCATCCCTTGGTATTGGTAGATTGTTTTCACGCCTTTCTGTGTGTTGACGACTGCCCGGAAAGTGGATTTCCAATAGAAGTCTTGCCCTCTGTTCTTCACTTTCGGTGTATCTGCCGTCAGGTTTTCTTAGAGACATCTGTATCTCCCCCGTTTTTGCTAGCGCTTTGTGGAACCTGGCCGCAGCAGGGGTACGGGTGATTGTCTTGCAGAATTTCCTAAAGCTTTCTATTTTTGAGCTTCTTATTTCTTTGTTGTAGGTGGTGAGTGCCTGTTTGTAGCTTTGCCAGTCTCCTGTACGCTTGGCTGCGTTGTACAGCTTGCGTACTTTGGACCGGAGGCTGTATAGCTTATTGCTCCACCATGGCACTCTCTTCCCCTTGAAATCCCCGCTTATTGGGCAGCTTGCTTCGAATGCTGTTGTGATGGCTTTTGTTGTGCTCTCTACAACATGTTCTAGCTCTAGAAAGTGAGATGGAGCTCTTCTGATGTCAAGGTGCTACAGATTACTTCCTAGCAACGATTCAAAGAGACCCTAGTCAGTTTTCCTCGGATTTCTTACAATTTTACTTGCTATGCCCGTATCGTCCAGATCGAACCGTACAATTCTATGGTCCGACATAGATGGTTCGCTGAACACTTTCCAGTCCCTAACAAGTCCGCTAAGCCTATGGCTACCTATGGTAATATCTAATACCTCCTGTCTGGCTGTCGTGACAAACGTGGGAACATTCCCAACATTAAAGTAGGAGAGTGAAGAACTTAAGATAAATTGCAATAACCACTCACCTCTGTGTTGGTGCTCCTCCAGATGGTGTTGTGGGCGTTGGCATCACACCCAATCAGGAGCGGCATTTGCTGCCTGTTGCAGTACTCGACCAGTTTTTGTACTGCTGCTGGTACTGCCGACCCATTTCCAGCACAGTATCCTGATGCCAGGACGACGGTTCGTAGCCCACCTCCTGCCATGGTCAGTGTTACCCTAATGGGCACCAGGTCTTTTGTAGCGTATTCTGCAAGAGCATAATTAATATTTTTATTAATAAGAATGCAAGTTCTTGGGTTGGGCAACCGAGTGTCCCAAATTACCTTTGCATTCCTGCATGTCAGTCCCTTGACTGTACCTCTCAGGATGTAAGGCTCCTGGATAAGTACGCAGTCCAGATCTTCCATTGTGAAGATCCTTGCTATTACAGCAGATGCCGCTATAGCATGACGGATGTTCACCTGGCCCGCCTTAAGTTTGTGGGAGGGGAGAATCAAGCTTATTGCTCTTTGGGGGCTAATGCCCCGCTCTCCTCCTGGAGGAGTATACTCTCCTCTATCTCTACTACCGTCATCTCATGTTCCCCATCAGAGAACGAGTCTTACGACAGGGACATGTATTCATCTCCTCCCTCAGTTACTTGCTCAGCAGAAGGAGCGAGTGTTACAACCTGAGGATCTGATTTCTCCTCTGCAGGTTCTGTCCTCTCCGAAGTTGGGTTTGGAATGGTAAACTGACTCATCTCCTCCTCCGACCTTTTGAGTCCAGACACTGCAACTCGGCCGAACCTGTAACTCAGGGAATTGTTCTGTCGTCTCATAACGTCAAAGGACTGTTCGTCTACTTCGAGGCCCAGTACCTGCCCGGTTCCCTCGTTTCGACCATACAGCACCTTCCACAGTTTTACATTTATTCTCTCGTTTTGCGCTTCGAGGAGAGCTAGTGTTGTTTTGTGGTCCTGTCCAGCGCTTTTGGGGAAATAAATGGTAATGGAATCGATACGTGGTATCTCCTTCCCTTTTTTTGGTCAGGCCCACTCCCTTCCAATTTCACCACGCATGCACTATTATTATTATATTGAATATGAATTAGTTTTGTGCAAATATTCGCGTAGAACTTTTTGAAATTTTTCTACTTTACAAAAATTCGCCCGATCGCTTTTACGTTTCTACCAAGGATCTTTCTTCGTACATTCTCTTTTGCAAATCTTCCAAAATTCAAAATTTGCATTTGTTCCAATGCCCGTATTTGTACATTTCCATGTTCACAGCGTAAAACTCATCGTGTGAACACTGCCTTGCACTTCCATTATGTGGATTAAATGTGCTGAATTCCTCAGCATATGTATGTCTGTCCTTGTTAATATGAATTTTATTATATGTCCGTCCTTGTCAGTTTGAATTCCTACATATGTCCGTCCTTGTCAGATTGACAGATCTCAACAAATGCATTTGTTGATCTGTGCTAATGTTACTAGTGTTACTTTAACTTGATTGGTGGTAAGTGTTAATTAAATCAATTATATTATATATAAATAAACCTTCTACACAATTTGTACATTACAGGAAAATTAAGGACTGGACGGGGAGGAATCGCAGGATCACGGGAATTGTCTGGTAAGTTACAAACATACATCAGGATCTTTAACTCAAATATTTTCATTTTATTTTCAGATGAACTGCTGCATATGCAGCCTGCCGCAACAATTGAACCAAGAGTTTGCTCTAAACTTTTTGAAAGATGAGTATACAAGGACTCCCCCTTGGGGTGCTATACAACAAGCAAACAAACACATTATCATTTTCACAACTTCAACACCAATTACAACAACTCAAACGTCAACACCAAATTATATACGCCGCTAACAAATGTATCAAAGCAACCCAAATTATTAGCCCATATAAATCAAACCAAAAGAAGCAGGACTTCATCAAACAAAAGTAAACAAAATAAAATAAAATAAAAAAAAAAACAAAAACAAAAGATTAAAAAGTATTGGCTAAACCAAACTGCAGAAAAGTCGCAAAACCGATTCGATTTACTATCAACTGATGACGAATCTGATTAATACAAAGATCCAGAACCAGAAGAAGAAAGAATTGAAGACAACTATTCCCAGGCCCCCTAAAATCTATGTATGTCCAAGGCAGTAAGTGGATACACGTCCTCATAAATGCCCTTAACATGATAACAGAAAAGACACATTTTATGGCAACAAAGTAGAAAATGTAAACCTAACCTGCACCGGCAAAGTGGAAATGAAGGAACAACAGTCCAGTTGAAAAGTAGTTCGAATAAAGTGTAGACGCGTTTTATTACTTTTCTTCGGTGTTTTACTAGAAATCAGTAGTGGGATCTAACCAAGCATCCAAATTACAATTTTAAAATAAGTAAATATGGAAGCGAAATTGGAGCAAATTAAAACGTATACTGCTGTGCAATTGAAGCAGTGGTTGGGCACGCTCGGTAAAGAAAACCACTGGTAACAAAAGCTAACTAATGTTGCGCCTCATTGAAATTCCGGTAAATCAGTGAGGAGAATTCCCTCGAAGGAGTGGAAGACGTGGATTACGAAGATAGCGTCGATCACGTAGTTGAAGATGAGGGAGGTGAAGAAGATGATGAAGAAGATACTGATAATGACGAGAGAAACAAAATTAACGATAAGGAAGTAAAAAAAACGAGAGCTAAGCAACACATGAGAAGAGTTGAAAGAATGATGAGAAATGATGAAACAGACACGGGTAATAAAGAGAGAAACACAATGAACGATTAGAATTAGATAGAACGAGAGCTAAGCAATACATGAGAAGAGGTAAAAGAATGATGAGAGATGACAACAAAAAGGATACTGATGGGAGTAGAAATATGAAACAAAGAGAGCTAAAGAAAAAATGATAAGAGATGACAACGAAGAGATCGCCGATGAGTGGGAAATGATAAAACGTGAAATAAATATACTACAGAGAGAAGTAGAAATAAAGAAGAAAAAAAATGGTCTATTGAAGAAAGAAAATTAGCTTTTGGGAAAAGAAAATGAGTTACTGCAGATAGAGAAAAGAAATGACGGAAATATTTATGTTAACCCACAATCAACGGAAGCTAAAAGAGGTAATTTTTCACAAATGAAAGAGTTATTACCCGAATTTTCCGGAACTGGAAATTCATTCGGACAATGGGAACTCCAATTGAAGAGCATATTGAATGTTTAAAATTTCTACGAAAACAATGCGAGAGCCCTTATCGCTATCAAATTAAAAGGAAAAAAAATTAAAGTGATAGCATTCGAGATTGGATTTGATGACGATACCGATTGAAAAGCTTTTGTACGATATGCGAGTGCTGTTTGGGGATCGTGCCAGTAAGCTGACTCTTAAACGACAGTTTGAAGGAAGGAAGAATATTATTATGACAAAACAATCCTTGCAAAAAAAACTACTGTTGATGATGAAGAACTACTCGAATACATTATTGAATTTATTTCGGATTAGGCTTTGAGATCTCAAGCAAGAATACATTACTTCAAGGAAAAAGAAGAATTGTTAGATACGTTCAATGATCAAATAATTATCAAACTAACATCACAAGCACGCGAGGACTTTGATGTTATAATTGTAATATCTTGGGGCATTTTGCATCTGATTGCTTCAAGGCAAAAAGGGAACAAGAAGCATGCCATGTTTGTGCCGAGACTGGACATTTTGCTGCTGAATGCCCAAAGAAGAGAACCCGGCAAATACACGACATTTGTAACCAAGAATAAGGCGATGAACAATATTATATTTAATGTAATATAACAATATTATATTTAAAATTTATAAATGGGGCGCTTTTCTTCACTCAAAGTTGAAAACAACTGCACGATTTTTTTTCTTAACCTTGGATTTTATTTTTCTTCACTTAACTTGAAGCTTTCAACTTTTGATTTTCAACTCTAGAATTATCAACTATGAATTTTCTCAACTTCCAAAAAAACCGAAGTTGAGAAATTGCTGTCAGAATTTGAATTTTTTTTCTTTGTTCAGCTGGTCTAATCAATACATATTTTGTTTCATTATGCAATTATTTTTCATATTAATATTCAAATTCATATTTATTATTTTGAAACTATAATGTTTCGAGCAAATTATTTTTGTTAAAATTGGCCATCTCCTACTTCAGAAAGCGAATATGAGGAAAGCGAAAATTATTTAACAAGAGCAAGAAAGCAATACAAGGTGCTTACACGTATTGGACTCGATTTTATTTAATATTTTCGCATGACTTGTCCTTATTCAATTTCGTGGCTCCGTCTTTTTTTATATTTTCAATTACGTCACGGGATTCAAGTGCATTAGTTATTACCCAATTTTCTTCTTCGACCATATACACAATTTTTGGGAGCTTATTTTTAAACTTTTGTTCCACAATTCAAATGTGATAACAGAACGCCGAAACGGGTTTAAATCTAAAGTTGAAACTGTCACATCTGTCACACATTTCCCAAGGATATTTTAAAAAGCTAGAGTAGCTAAACTTTCAAATTTCAACTTCAGAGTTGAATGAAGAAAAACATTTTTCAACTTCCCTTTCAACTCTTAGTTTGACATCAACTCTAGAGTTGGTCAACTC
The DNA here is from genome assembly GCA_930367185.1 of Myathropa florea. Classification (NCBI taxonomy): domain Eukaryota; kingdom Metazoa; phylum Arthropoda; class Insecta; order Diptera; family Syrphidae; genus Myathropa; species Myathropa florea. The sequence continues at coordinate 63,634,585 of OV884004.1, read as the reverse complement.
CGGAGTTTTGGGGAAGTTGAAGATAAGTGAAGAAAATGACTCTTAGTACACCAGCAGTTCGTGCCTTCTATTGTAATCAATAAAAAATGTTCTAACGTGTTTAGAATGTATTTTGGAATAAATAATAGCCCTTTAGTTATAATTGGGCAGGTAAGATGTATTGTTTTATTCGAAAATATGAAAATAGAAGTCGATATGCTGGTGATCCTATGAAATATTCAGTAATACTGGGTAAATAGTTTTTGAGTTTAAGTTTGAAAAAGATTCGGTTGAGAAAACTAAAAATGATTGTTTTAATAAAGAGCGTTGTAACTTAACGAAAATAGAATGTAATGTAAATGACAAAGGATTATGTATAACTAATGACAAATTAGATTTTAAGTCAAAAGAAAAATGCATAGAGTGTTATTTGTACCGCAATCGTCCTTTTGTTATGTTATGTTATAATGAAATTGTTAATAATGAAAAACCATTTAATTGCTCACCCCGTAGGTTATCTTATTACGAAAAAGAGCTATTACAGATAATAATCGACGGGTTACTGCAACAGAAATTTATAAGTTATAATACATCTCCTATTGTACTAATAAATAAACTGGGAAAGTGCGAGTACTCGCACGGGGTAGGTTCCGTCGCATAATATGGATGGATGAATTCTGAATATCAATCGACGTTTCCAAACTATTTCAGTTGAATTTTCTTCAAACTTCAACCCAAATCAACCATTCATTCATACATTTATACATCCAAACAAACAAACATTCATCCATACATATACCTATATCTCTATCCAAGTTTATCCAACACAGAAAATCCCTTCCATCATACACATTCCCAATCACTGCTCATGCCTGCGGTGTGTGTGTTAATTTCTGTTGGGCATTTAGGGGTTGAGATCCAAAAGATAACACTCATCAACGAATAGAGTGGTCGAACACAGCATGAAATTTATGTGTGCTTTAGTTATCATTTTAAATCTTAGATATCTCAAAATTTCAAAATAAATCGATATTTTGAGATTTATCATATCTTAATGCTTACGCTGAGATCTTCAAAAATGCGTTTTCAGATCTTCAAAATTCGGATGTCGATGTTTGATTGTTTTTGGCCAATATCTCGAAGACTATTAAGGCCAGAATGCTTGAAATTATTTTAAGTAAAAGTACTCAATGAAGCCATGTTTTTTTGATTTCATTTCATTTCAGATTTTTAAACACTTTGGTTTAGAAACAGCTGTATTAAAAAAACTTTGGAGCTCCATATTTTCCAAACGGTACTTAGGATCAAAAGCTGTTGAAGAAAACCTCTACATCATTTCAAAAGATCTGATCGATGGGGTGCGACAAAGTTTCAAAATTAATGGCAACTTCACCTATACTGGAGCCATCTCCAAATGGCCAAAATGTGTATATTTGGGTGTAGTTTACAGTGTTTTGAATAAAATAACATTGAAAGACAACTACCGCATACCGTTGATAGACGGTCTTTTGGAAAGATTAAAAGAGAAAGCTGTTTTCACCCTTTCGAACTTAATAAGTGCATTCTTTCATGTTGCGGTAAATGAAGAATCATTTGAATACACTTCATTCGTAACACCGCTAGGGCAATACGAGTTCCTCAAGATGCCTTTTGGTCTGAGAAATGCTCGACCAACATTTCAAGGATCTGTTAACTTAGTTTTCAATGACATCATTAGAGCCGGAAAGGTACATAACAAATTATTTAGATGATATAATGATAGCGACGAATAATGTGGATGAACATTTAGTTATTTTATGTGAAGTTTTAGTACGATTGGTTAAAAATAAGTTATGTCTTAGAGTAGATAAATGTCGATTTATGGAATGTGAAATACGTTATTTGGGTTACAAGATTTTAAGAGAAGGTATTCGACCTGATGATAAGGGTATAGAAACAGTAATGAATTTCCCGGTACCACTAAACGTAAAACTTCATAGCTTTATAGGATTATGTTCATATTTCCGGAGATTTGTTAAGGAATTCTCAGTAATAGCTCAACCTTTACATAATTTAATAAGAAAGAATGTTGACTTCAAATTTGGCGAAGAAGAACTACGATGTTTTGAGGAACTGGTGGCAGCCCATATTATCGATTTACGATCCTAAAGACGAAACCGAGTTGCATTGCGATGCGAGTTCATTAGGTTTCGAACCTATACTTGTGCAAAAGAAGGATTTTTCACCCAGTGTTCTATTTTTCTAAGAGAACTATTGATTTCGAGGCAAAGTATCATAGCTTCGAGCTGGAGACTTTGGCCGTAATATATGCTTTACAAGGATTTAGGGTATATTTGCAAGGGATGAAATTCAAAATAATTACTGATTGCAATTCACTAATGCTGACCCTTAATATATTAGATATTAATCCGAGGATAAGTAGATAGGCGCTGTATTTGCAAAATTATGATTATGTCCTGGAGTATAGAAACAGCACTAAAATGCAACTATATGCACTCAATCGCATTTTAAGCATATTGGTTTTAGAGGAACAAAATTTATCAATATGTCAGTATAGGGACGAAGTAATTAACGAAATTAGAAGGAATTTAGAATTAAAAGAGAGCGGATTTTATGAAATGCGAAATGGTTTGGTGTACCGGAAGGTTGGAAAAAATTTATTGTTTTATGTACCAAAAGAGATGGAAGGCAAAATAATGCGACAGTATCACGATGAATTAGGTCAAGGTGCCGATGAAGTTATGAAAGCTATATCAAAATCATATTGAATTCATATTGAATTGTTTGAAGTGTATTCCATTTTCCCCGAAGTATGGGAAACATGAAGGACTACTGAATAATATTCCAAAGGGGGATAAACCATTCGAGACAATACAACTAGACCACTTTGGGTCAGTGTTACTTAATAGCGTTAAAGAAAGTATGTATCTCTGGTTCTAGATGCATTCTCAAAATTTGTTATTTGTCATTATATGCAGTCTGAACCACTAATACTAGAGAAGTCATAGGTAGTTTGAAGTCATATTTCAACGCATACAGTCGTCCAAGCGTTATCATTTCAGATCGAGGTAGTGCATTCACATCGAATAATTTTAGAACATTCTCAGAAGAGAATAATATTGTTATAAATTTTCGATTTTCCTCCAGTGGGTGGTCTAAGACATAATTAATATAATTACATAAAAAAAAACTACTCGTAAATGCTCGATAACTTTATTTGTCCCAAAAAAAGAAAAAGAAGTGACACTCTCTTTTTATTTAGGGTCAAGATGACAGTTGTCAGTCTTCTTATTTTTCATCAATCATGGCTGACTATTCGGGGTGTCTTCAGCCCATCGTAACACATTTGTTACACTCTCCCCTCCTTGGAATATCTGCCAGGTGTTTCCAAGCTTGAAGATTATTTCCCCGATACTCGGCTAAACGATTAATGTGTACAATCCTTGGCTTGGTCTTTGGCTTCTTTTGAATTTTATGTGTCACATCAGTAATTATATCCATGACGCGGTAAGGGCCCTTCCAATCTGTTTGAAGTTTCGGAGACACACGTACTTTTCTTCTGGGATTATGAAACCAAACAAAATCCCCTGCCGTCTTAGAAGTCACATCGTACCTTGTTTTCATCCGTTCGGCTGCACGATACATTTCGTGCCTGGCTCGTTCGTGGATCTCCTGTAATTGTTCCTACAATTCCTTTGCATATCCGCAGAGCGAAATGTTTTCAGATGGCGGCGCTCCCAATAGCAAATCTGGGGGCAGTCTCATTTCTCTGCCAAATAGCATAGAAAAAGGTGACTGCTTCACCGACTCCTGTTGCGACGCTCGGTATGCCATAGCGAATAAAGGTAAAAGGTCGTCCCAACCATCCTGTTTCTCGCTAACGAACTTCGAAAGATAATGCAAAACAGTCTTGTTCATCCTTTCAACCAGTCCATCTGATTGCGGATGTAGTGGAGTAGTCCGTGTTTTGTGGATACCCATGAGATCCATAACGTTTTTAAATAAGTCCGCTTCAAAATTTCGACCTTTATCCGAATGCAACTCCATGGGCGTTCCAAATAGAGAAAAGACTTCTCTTACTAATTCTCTAGACACAGAATCAGCAGTTTGATCCAAGAGGGGAAATAATTCAACCCACTTGGTAAAATAATCCATAAACACCACCACATATTTATTTCCCCGTTTGGTAGAGGGCAGTGGGCCAAGTATGTCGACGGCTACTCGTTGGAAAGGCTCGCCAGATAAATTGATTTGCAGTTCGCCTTTAGTCCTCGTCTTTGGACCTCTTTTTGCCGCACAGATATCACATTCAGAACAGTACTGTTCAACGTCCTTTCTGGCTCCAACCCAGTAAAAGCGTGATCTTATATTCTCAAAGGTTTTATTAGAGCCAAAGTGACGCCAAACGGAGTGTAGTGAAACATTCTGATCACATCGCTAGTCTTTGACCTTGGGACTACAGGCAAAATTTGCTTTGGCTGCTTAGATGTCGTTGGTACACACTTTTTGCAAAGCGTTTGATTTACTAAACATAAAGCCGGAAATTGAGCCCAATACGCTTTTAGAAGATTGCTGTCCCCAGAGACACTATTCCAAATAGGGCGTTCACCCGCTTCGACCCACTGTGTAACGCGTACCAGAATGTGGTCATCCTTCTGAGATTGCCTTAGGTTTTCCAGGGCCAGTTCGACATCGACTTGGAGGAGTACGTTTATTGCACGCTTTCGATCTATTCTGAGTTTTTCTTCTTTGGACTGACAATGTTGACATACTTGATCAGCACAAGGTCGCCACGAAAGTGCGTCAGCATTAAGTTGTTCTTTTCCGGCGCGATGTTGTATTTGAAAATTGTACTGCTGTACACGCTCTATCCAACGCGCAAGCTGGCCTTATGGGCTCTTGAACGACAATAGCCAATTAAGAGCAGCATGGTCAGTACGGATCAAGAATTCTCGCCCAAAAAGGTAAACATGGAAATGTTCTATAGCCTTAATCATTGCCAACAATTCCTTGCGGGTTGTGCAACAGTTTCGTTCAGTTTTCTGGGTGCTCTACTGAAGTAGGCAATGACTCTTTCCTTGCCATCTTGAATCTGCGACAGTACTAATAGGGGCCATTCCATGGGTGCACGCGTCGGTGTAAAACACAAAATCGGCATTGGGACGAACATGGCCTAAAATTGGAGGTGTTGTTAGGCATTGCTTTAATAAATTATATGCAGCAGCACAGTCAGCAGTCCATTCCAATGCAATGTTCTTTTCGGTCAGTCAGTGTAAGGGCCGGGCAATCTCAACGAATTTTGGTACGAATTGACGGTAGTACGTACATAGACCAATGAAGCTTCTGACCTCAGTAACGTTCTTCGGTACAGGCTAAGTCCGCACTGCCTCAATTTTAGTAGGATCGGGTGACACTCCTGCTTCGCTAACGACATGTCCCAAAAACAGATCTCTTTTTGAAATAAATTGCATTTGGTAGGATTAATTTTTAACCCCGCGTCCCGCAAGCTACTAAAAACAGAGCGTAAGTTAGAGAGCATCTCTTCAAAAGTCTTACCGTGAATCAAGATGTCGTCCAAATATAGTAGACATGTCTCAAGCGGCAGTCCTCTCAATATTGTTGACATCAAACTTTCAAATGTTGCTGGTGCATTAGTCAATCCGAAGCTCATGACTTTGAATTGCCACAAACTATCTCTTGTCACAAATGCTGTTTTCTCTCGGTCAGCTGGTTGCATTTCGACCTGCCAGTAACCAGACAGACAATCAACGCTACTAAACCAAACGGAACCAGCTACTGCGCTCAAGGTGTCGTCAATTCGGGGCAATGGGAAAGAGTCCTTTATGGTCACATTATTCAGCCTGCGATAATCCACACAGAAGCGGGTCGAACCATCTTTCTTTTTAACCATTACGATGGGCGAGGCCCATGGGCTGATGGTTCAATAATATCGCTTCGCAGCATCTTGTCGACTATTTCCCGTGCCACTTCCTGCTTCGCAAGCGGCAATCTACGCGGCGGTTGTTTTACTGGTTTCGCAGTACCTACTTGTATTTTATGCTGCGTGACACCGGTTCTACCCAAATCGTCCGGACCGCTGGAGAAAATGTCCCAAAAGTCATTCAGTAAGCACCGCACCAGATCAATTTGTGTTGGCTGAAGATGTTTTTGAGACTTGATGAGAAGATCGTTCAAATATTGCATACATTGTAGTACACAATTTCGAGAGATGAACTTCCCTGTATCAACAACTTCTTCAAAAGTAGTAACTGGAGTATTACGAGGGAGAGTAACAACATGATCGGCAAGATTGACAACTCGTACAAGAACGGCTCCCTTCTGATTAGAATTCCTTTTGGTAAATCATCCCCAAGGGGAGAAACAAGGCCTTCCATTGGACCTACGCTGAAAGTATTTGTTGAAATAAATGTTTCTTGTCTAGGGGGTATCACGAATGAATCGGCCGTTTGAAGAAATACAGCTCGAACTGATTGGGCAGTTGGTACTCGAGGTGATTATTATTGAATTATAATAATTATTATTCAATAATATTATTAAATTAATATAATAATATATATATTGTTATATAATTATAATATTATTGAATTAATAATAATAATAATGGCGGCGCTACAGTCCGAGGTGGACCTGGGCCTAGCTTCTCAGCAACCACTCGTGTTGTGCGTGCTATTGTTCTCTCGTGAGTGGAGGGGACCTACAGTTTAATGCCGACTCCAAACGGCGATTTCGAGAAGCTATTTCTAGACAGTTATACTCTTTGAGCATTGTCAGTGACTCGCAAGAGGTGGAGCCGTGAAAAAATGTTTGATGTTTTTTCGAGATTGGAACTGACGACCTCGAGCGTAGGAGTCGACGCACCTACCCACTACGCCACGGCGCCCACAGATTGAATATTATTGAATTACAATCAATATATATGGTATATATATGGTACCTCCTGTAGACAAAACATTACATGATAAGTCTATGATGCTCTTTGCGGCTTTCAAAACATCCACTCCGAGAACACCCTGGCTATTGGCGGGAAGGGGAAGATCGACCACCATGATTTTTATTCGACGTTTAAACTTGCCAATTTCAATTATTGTACGCCACTCTTGCGAAATATGAAAGGTGTTTTCACATAAAGTTTGAATTACTGAATTACCCGGTTGAAGTTGAGTATTTGAAGGTATGACATTTCGACGCATCAATGTGACTGAATTTCCAGTATCAACGAGCATCTGACAGGGGATGCCACCAAGGAGTACCGGAACCGTAAATCCGCTGTTTTGACTATTACAATGAGCGTTGTATATGTGAGGGCTGTTAAAATTCGTCAGCGTTCGCCCCCTGGCGCTGACGACTGAGCATTTCCCGACTCTGTGTTCGTATTTCTACATAGATTTGGGCTCTCACCACAAGCCGCAATTTGGTTTCTTAGCGATCGTTGATTTTGATAGTGTCCATGGGAGTTAGAGACATCAGTTGCGACTTCTGCAGATCTGGCGAGATGACTGCTTTGGATGGCTAGATGGGCTGCTTCAGCAGAAACAGCTTTATGTACAGGGACGAGCATAGTTTTCGGGTCTCCCATTCGAACAGCGTCCTGAACAGACCGGTCAGAAATTCCATCAACAAACTGCGTTCTTGAGCTTCCGATGGACAGTCACCGAACACAATTCGCGTAAGTCGCTGGATATCGCGTGCCAATGCACCAAGGTCTTTTCGTTGCCTTTGACGCCTGGAACGAAAGGTTGCATGAGAAATATGTTTTTGTTGGGAAATGAATCTCAGCTGCAAAGCCGACGCGAGCTTATGGTAGTCCGCCCGATTCTCAGTGCTTACATTTCTCAGAAGGGATACCGCTTCACCACGAAGTAAGGATGCCAATACTTGTGCCTTCTGTTTACTATTGCAACCATTCACTTCGGCCACGATATCGGAGTTGAGCACTGGAACACTCTTTCCGCGAAAGTACTGCTGCCAACTGTACGTAATTCCTCCATTTGACGTCACTGATCATTTTTCAATTGGGTGATTTCTGAGTTTTGATGAGCCACATTTTCATTGGGTAATGTTAATTGTGAGAGGACCTTCTCAAGTTTTTGTGTAATTTCCTCAGACATATCAACTTGAGGATCCCACTTCTGACACCAATGTTATAAATTTTCGGGTTTTCTCCAGTGGGTGGTCTAAGACAATTTAATTACATAAAAAAAAACTACTCGTAAATGCTCGATAACTTTATTTGTCCCAAAAAAAGAAAAAGAAGTGACACTCTCTTTTTATTTAGGGTCAAGATGACAGTTGTCAGTCTTCTTATTTTTCATCAATCATGGCTGACTATTCGGGGTGTGTTCATCGTAACACATTTGTTACAATATAAAGCACATTAAAATTGCAACAGATTCACCTCAGGCGAACGGCCAGGTGGAACGAATTAATAGGTGTATTGCCCCTATGATCGCAAAATCAACTAATGGGGGAACAAATTATTCTTTGGACAAAATCATTCCACACATAGAAGTTGTATTTAATAATACTTATAACAGAAGTATAGGAACAACAGGAAGTGAATTACTTTGTGGAGTTAGGCAAAAGGGAATGACGATAGATTCTCTAAAAGAAAAACTGGATAAAATAAATAAAGATGAGAGGGATTTAGTATCTATAAGAGATAAAGCCGTAGAGAAAATGAAGATTGTTCACGGTTATAACAAGCAACAAAAAGATCGGAATAGAGTTCAGAAACATTATGAAGTAGGTGATAATATTGTTACTCGAAATTTTTAAAAAATCTCAGCGAAATCGGGATGACTGCATGTTAGGATGGCCGAATTGTGGCAACACTGTAAAAAAAGATAAAATGTAAACTTAAAAGGAGGGCTGCCGGTGCGAAAGAGGAAATGAAGGATCAAGAATCAAGTTGAAAAGCAGTTCAAATAAAGAGTAGACGTGTTTTATAACTTTTCTTCGGCGGTTGACCAAAATTTGTACTAAAAGTTTTAGCAAACGATAAAATTAAAATACAACCAATAGATTCAGTTTCATGCAGAAAAACAATCAAAGTACTTCAGCCTAAAGGCACTCACGAGGTCATACTCCGGAATATGCGTCACTCAGTGGACCAAGGCGAAATTAAAATAGAACTCTCTTCAGGGTCACTTCATTACACTCGAATTTTGTGCATCGGAATCAATCACTGGACCCACCTTTTATTTCAGGGGGTGATTTTTATGCAAAAAAAAAAAACACAGGTTAGGGTTCAAGACTAAGCAACAAAAAAGGGAAAATCTTATGAACACCCTAAGTATGAACAAATGAAAGCTGACAGCAAGAAAAAACTAGACCTCGTCGATTTTTGCATAATCAAGAACATTAAACTAAATCATTTGAATATAAATTCTTGCCTTGATCTTTCATTTGACCATTCTCCTATTATAGTTGAGTACTCCACTAAAGTAAAGACAGTTTTTTTAGTCCACCATTAGGATAGGTTCAGATGGCTGGAGTATGCACTTAGACCAGTGTTGATCCATTGTGCTGCTACACGGCTAGGGCGTAGAAGTAGGCCCCAGATGTTGGCTTCGAAGAGGCCTGGACAGGAGCAGAGAAGTTGTAAAACGCTTTCCACTTCGTAGTGCCTCTCGCCCATCTGTTATTTGTTTTATGAGTTGAATCTTCTAAAAGCAACAATTTACAAGTTGTGAGGGGAATACCCTAGTTACTGTGTTTAGGAAGTAATAGCTATGTGGTAGCGAACTTGGCAAGCTCATCCGCTTTGCAGTTACCTGGAATATCTCTATGGCCTGGTACCCAACACATGTGAATGTGAACTGATCGTTCATCTTCTCTGAAGATGAGAGACAGTTGATTACTGCTTTAAAGTTTATTGAGATCAATCATAGAACCCTGATGGTTGGACTTATCCGTCCAACAGGAAGAAAATCCGAGATTAATTTGTGAAGTACTTCCGGGGTCTTCAAAATTCTACGGAGTCGCCATCCTCAACTCCTAAAAGTAGACCGTAAAGTTAAGCTAAGAATGACCCTTCAAATTCGTACATACATATATTACGATGACATATACGAGAATACAGAAAGATATAACATAGAACAGAATTACTTGAACCTACAAACATAACATCGAGCAATTCATATGTGACACGACGAAATTACGAACATACAAACAAGACCAACAGAATAACATGAAAATATGTATATATAACATGAAAAACCAGAAACGCAACGAATCTATATGTGTATATGTATGTCCAACGTCAGCGGTGAATGTCGGCATGAATGTGGGAGGAGAGAGTGAGTCAACGAGGAAAGCTGCCAGTGCATTGGATGTGATTCCCTTTACGCTGGGAAAACCCCGTTTGGATGGCGGCCCAAACGTCGCATCGCGAAAGTGTCCCGTAATATTTCTGTACCGAGGTGGAACCCCGCGAAATATTGGCGAGGTATTTGGGGTCACCCGGTACCCCGTCTTCCTGGACATTTCTCCTCGATTGTTCGTCCGTTTGTGTAAGTGGGGAATAGTTGGCCACCGAGCTCAAGCAAGTGCTATTATTATTATTATTATGGTTGAGGGTATATTGCACCGCGACCTTTAAGATCTATTGTGCCCCCTTTCAATACCTTAGCACAATTACGAGTTCCCCTCAAATACAGTTCTTTTCAGAGTTGTATTGAGGGTAATGGACTCCTATTGCGCATAGGTGAAGAAATCTGTTCTATTTTCTCTAAGTCAGTTTCCTTCAGGAGTCTGAGAATGAGAGATGGTTCTAGTGATTGCATTTGTTCTTCTGATAGTAGGTACTTGCCCAGACTTCTTTTTCTTTTGTAGGCTAGTGCCTCACAAAATCCCAGTATATGTTTTGGAATTTCATTAAATTCTCCACAAAATCTGCAGAGGCCTTTTTCTGATACCCCTAGTTTTCTTAGATGCTCCCTGAGTCTACAGTGTCCCGTTGGGAAGCCTTTTAGGATACGGAGGTTTCTCTTGCTCATTTTAATGCATGCCTTGAATCTCTTCCGGTTATATTGCCCTAGGAGTTTCTTGGCCTGCTTCATTCCACGAGCGTTATTCCAGGTTTCTTTCCGATTCCTTCTTGCCAGTTCCCTGAATTCTTCTCTGAGGAGATGGTCTCCTACAGCGCAGAATGGTTCAGGGCCTATGAAGAGTTCTGATGCTTGCCAGGGAGTCGGCCATTTCGTTGCCTGCTATCCCCGTATGGCCAGGTATCCAGCAGAGTTTTACTCGGATACTCAACTCTTTGAGCTTTTGCGAGCATTCTCATACAAATTTGAAAGATGCTGGTATATTTGTCTATGGATTCGAAGTATTTTGTCCTGGGTCCAAAAACTCCTGCTCCGGTTCCTTCATCAGTTCTTGAACCGTCTGTATACAAATTTTCCGGGTTGCTGCTCAGTCTGTGGACCATGGATTCATTGCTCCAGTTCCTTTTGGTGCTGAGCTTGCTGGTAAATTTCTTCGGGATTAACGTGTGTTTCCCCAAATTTTTTTCGGGAGTAGTGTTTCATATATACATATATATATATATACATGCATATATCCATACATATATATATATATACATGCATATATATATCTATCTATGTATATCATGGGCTCCGTGGCCGTGTGGGTTCGTGCGTCGACCCATGCGCATTAGACTTTCACAGTCTAGGTTCGAAACCAAGTTCAGACAAACAATTTTTCAAAAAAAAAATTGTTCCTGGCCCCACCTCTTTCGAGTCACTGACAATGCTCAAAGAGTATAACTGTCTAGGAAAAGCTTCTCAATCTCGCCGTTCGGAGTCGGCATTAAACTGTAGGTCCCCTCCACTCGTGACAGAACAATAGCACGCACAACACGAGTTGGTTGGTGAGAAGCTAGGCCCAGGTCCACCTCGGACTGTAGCCCCGCCATTATTATTATTATTATGTATATCATAGATAGATTTGTGCTTAGTAGGGCTGATTACTAGTGCCACTCTGCTATTGGCCAGGAGGGACTTTTGTTTTGGTATCATTGCCGTTTGCTTTTATATTTTTTATATGAGGTCGTGTGACAAGGGCTGAAGGTCGGCACCGTCGAGGCGATGCGGAAATCGTTCAGGGCCACGAGGTTGCTGGAGCGGCGGGAGTCACTCGAGGCGATCGAGTACCCCTTAAATTTTGCACAGGATAACGAGGCCGTGGTGGCCAAGATGGAGGAGATTGAGGACCTGCTGGGGAGTCCTTTAGTACGAGGCTCCTCAGAATTTAAGAAGATGGCGACGAAGATCGAGTGGGTCAAGTCCCGACTCTCGAGGTCACAGCCCGTGTCGGAGGAGGATGAGGAGCAGAAGAAGCAACTTATAACTGAGCTGCCCATATTGTTGGCGAACCTGGAGGGTGACGAGGCTCTCGAGGAAGACGAGGAGAACCACCATCCAGATACAGGAATCCACCATCAACGGCGCGGAGGGATTCACCACCAGTCACCATTCATTGCTTCAACTGCAATCAGGAGAGGCATATGTCAAACGTGTGTTCGGCACAGAGAAGGTGCTGGCAGCCCACCGCGATCCGGCGGGATTGTCGCAAATACTCGGGAAACGGGCAACGACCTCTTGCAGCAGCAGGGCAGGAGCGTTAGCATTAGTGAGGAGGTTGCCTGCTGGCAACCAGTCGGGGAGGAAGGTCAACTTAGGTTTCACTCTAGAGAGTCAGGAGAACGACGTACAGTCAGGAATATTCAGTCTCATACGATTGCAATTTTAAATAATAAACTTGATTTAAATGAAAGCCTTGGAAGTCAAACAAATTTGAATATTTTTTAGTTACTTCTTGAAATATTTAGATACTAAATGAAGAAGACAAAAATAAGAAAAATGCATAATTACAATAAAATAAAAAGCAATAAGAACAAAAATATGGGAACATTCAATTTCATACGACATAATTGGCTTTTGATCCGTGTTTGATTATTCGATTTAATTTGTTTGTCCAGATACTCCCATAAATGTTCGTTCGGGTAAATATCTGGACTGTGAGGTGTTTCCATCACTTTGGGACAGTTGTATAATATCCACGTTCGCACTAGCAAAGACTTAGGCGGGGTGAATGTCCTAGTAAAAATGGAAAGTTTTTTCTGTCCCCAATATTTGAGCACTATGAACTAATTTTTTTTAAATTTTTAAATACATTTCTGTGTTTACATTTAGATCAATAAATTCCAAATTTTAAATTCCTTCATGGCTCATTGAACCCCATACCATAACTGACTGATCACCATGCTTAGTACACGTATCAAACTGAATGTTCCTGACTATACGTCCATTTGTAGGAGTTGGCGTGCATGAGCTTGCTAACCAGTCTAATAATTTCTTTACGAATGTATAATCTAGTTATATTTCTTCAAATATGCACAATTCAACTTTGTCCTGTAATGATAGTGTATTAGAACCTAGTTATAGAGGCGAAAGTTTTTTCTTTACTGAATTTTCTCCCCTTGAAATGCAAAAGATTATAATATCTTTAAAAATATCAAATTCAACTGCTCTAGATAACATTTCTAGCAGAATTTTAAACATATTTCGTTTCAGATTTCTAATGTTCTTTCTTTTATTTTTAACACATGCGTATACAAAGATATTTTCCCCACAACCCTCAAAATAGCACTTGTAATCCTTCTTCATAAAAAGGGTGACTCTAAGCTACTAAACAATTACCGTCCAATCTTCTTGTTGTCAGTCTTCTCTAAAATTTTTGAAAAGGGGATAAAATCGAGAATGATTTCTTTTTTGAATAGAACTCAGTTCTTTAGTGAATATCATTTCGGTTTTAGAAACGGAAAATCTACGGAAGATGCGTTACTCAAAGTGACAAATTTCGGGCTGCCTTTTTATAGATATAACCAAAGCCTTTGACATGGTAAATCATAGCTTACTTCTAGTAAAACTTTCCAATGCAGGGTTTGGAGGCTTCATACACGATTGGTTTACTTTTTATCTTAAGGATCGTCAACAAATAGTAAAAATTAATAACTCCCTCAGTTTTGTAAAATATTTAAATGAAGATGTCCTCCAAGGTTCTTTTTTGGGCCTAGTTTTGTTTCTCATTTATGTAAATTCGTTGTTCATCCAACCTTTTAACGGCAAAATTACATCTTTTGCTGATGACACTACACTATCTAGGGTATGATATTATTAGTTATTATAACTTATATCTAGATGTAAATAACGATTTAGACATATTGCGCATGGTTTAAAAGCATTAATTGATAATAAATAAATTTATGGAATTCAATATCAAGGGTTTAATTTGTGAAGACTTCCCTTTATATTATCTTGTTAGTTTTAATGAAAGTGCTGCTTGCAGTAAAGAGTGTTTTAGAATTGAATGTGTCAATCGTTTTCAATATTTAGGCATTATATTGGACAATAAGCTAAATTGGTACGACCACTTTAAAACCACCTTACAAGAATAGTTAGACATATGTATCATTTGTGCCTCTATTGCAGTAATCATGTATTAAAAATGGTATACAACGGCTTATTTAAATCCAAATTGCAATACGGTATTTCATGCTGGGGTGGTGCGTATTTTAACAAAAAAGAACCATTGCTAACTAAACAAAAGCACGTAATTAGAATCATGATTAAAGTTAATCGCAGAACTCCAAGCTTTCCATTGTTCAAATTTCTAGAAATTATTTCATTAAGACATTTGTATTGTTACAAGGTGTTAAAAATATTTTTTTGAAAAATCGGGATTTTATGAATAAAGATTTCACGTCAATTATAATTTACGTATTAATTCGAGGAATGCAAACACTATTTATAAAACACACTTTTCTCGGTTTTATTATGTGACAGCTCCACTATTATTTAACATGTTATCAGAAAACTGTAGGTGTGAGAGAAAGAAAACAGTATTTATAAGTAATATAAAATCTTGGCTTTTCTCTTTTGACCATTATGCAAAAGATACAGTTCTTGTGTCATTGTTGTAAATTAAGCGAATATACTTTTCCTTTTATTAATTATTATATATTAGATTCCCCATCAATATTATATTTGTAATCTAATGTGTTTATAGCCATTGTACAATTGATAAATACTTTCGTCACTTGTCATATGGCAATAATCTAATCTTATTTATTCTTTATTGTATATTTTTGTTAAACATTTGTTAAAAATGCATTATATTTCATCTGTCAAGAAATAAAGACGAAAAAAAGCGTACCACGTATTTAAAAAATTATCTATACTTTAATTTGAAATCGCAATTTTTTTTATACTACATTTCTATATAAATTGAAGCTTATATTTTGAAAAAAAAAATACATCCAATGTAAGAGTGAGACGTATATATGGGAAAATTGGGTAATTTGAGATGACTCTATTGAAATACATATGAAAACGCTCTAATGGTTTTTTAAATTTCGCGATTTGTGGTTTATCGTGAAGTAATCTTAGTGAAAATTACGTTATTGTATTTTGCTTCTCAGAAACCACTTGTGATGTGTGTACTATTGTTCTCCCTCTAAACCTACAGTTTAATGCCGACTCCGAACGGCGAGATTGGGAAGCTTTTTCTAAACAATTACACTCTTTGAACATTGTCAGTGATTTGAAAGAGGTGGAGCTATATATTGGCAATTTTTTAAAACAAAATTGTTCGCTGTGCTGGGATTTGAACCTAGACTGTGAAAGTCAAGTGCGTATGGGTCGACGCATAAGCCCACACGGCGCCCACTAACTTTTTTTTTGCTCGGAAAAAATTATTGTGAAAGGATCATCTTGTCAGAGATTTTATTTCATTTTCTGGATGTAGCAGTCGTGAATGCATATACACACCTGATCAAAATAATAGATACACCTTACACTTTTTGTCTTTAGTGTTGCACAGTGAAAGAAATGGTTCAAGTTCTCAAAAAAGGCTAATATATTTGTATTCTATATACTTATTAAAAAATTAAAACATAAAAATATTTTAAATATTTACGTAAATACATTTTTTATGAAGATTAAATTGTGTTAGTTCATAAAAATGTGTGATCAAAAAAATAGATCTTCTTCTTCTTAGGGCGCTACAGTCCGAGGTGGACCTGGGCCTCACTCAACATGCCTCTCCAGCCAGCACGATCTTTCGCCAACTGTCTCCAGTTTCGCACACCAAGCCGGAAGAGGTCCCCCTCGACTTATGTGCGCCACCTTGTTCGTAGACGTCCTCTGTTGCGTTGTCCCACAGGCTCAGAGTCGAAGACCGGAGCTAAGTTGTCCATTTACTCTACATGGCCTAGCCATCTTAGGCGCTGGATCCGTGCGCTGTATAGCTCGTCTCTATGCACGCTGTCATATGCGGCCTTGAAATCGACAAATAGGTGGTGTGTGTCGATCTGCATTTCCTGGGTCTTCTCCAGGATCTGCCGCAGTGTGAAAATTTGATCGGTGGTGGACTTCCCGGGCCTGAAACCACACTGGTAAGGACCTATCAGTTTGTTCACGAATGGTTTCAGGCGTTCACACAAAACGGCTGAGAAGACCTTATAGGCGATGTTAAGGAGACTTATCCCTCGATAGTTGGCGCAGTCAAAGGGGTCTCCTTTCTTGTGGATCGGGCAAACGATACTGAGATTCCACTCATCGGGCATGCTTTCCTCCGACCATATCTTACAGATGAGCTGGTGCATGCGCCCTACCAGATCACCTCCAGCTGCTTCAAACATTTCGGCGGGCAGACTATCTGCACCAGCAGCTTTATTAGACTTCAGTCTCGATATCGCTATCTTGACTTCGTCTAGGTCGGGGGGACGGTATTCTCTTCTATCATCGTCCGTTGTGTTGAGTGGAACATTCTGCCTGACAGCGGTATTTGTGTCTTCATCGCCGTTCAACAGTCTGCAGAAATGATTTTTCCAAATTCTCAGTATCGACTGCGAATCTACTACTAGCTGTCCATTTTCGTCCCGACAAGCTTCTGTCCGAACTTTATATCCATTCGATAAAAGTTTTACCCTTTGGAACAACTTTCGGACATCATTCCTGCCAGAACACCTCTCCATCTCCCGGATCGCGCGCTTCTCGTGCTCTATCTTTTTCTTCCTGAGAAGCCGGTTCTCTTCCCTTCTTCTCTGTTCGTAGAGCTCACGAACAGCTCTCGTGGTTCGATGCAGCGTTGCCCGGTAGGCTTCTTGCTTTGCTGCATGTGCCTGCCTGCACTCGTTGTCAAACCAGGGGTTTTTTCTTGTTGGCGTTTTAAAACCCAGCACATCAGTAGCAAAAAAATAGATACATTGTATTTTTTTTCCAAAAATTTTAAATTAAGAGCTAAAATGCTTACTTATTTCAGTTGCAAAACTAATTACCACTAATATCCTGGGAAGTTACCCTTCTGCATTATAATTTTTGCCATCCTTTTCGGCATACTGCTGATGAATGCTTGACATGTCTCTACTGGTATTTCAGAACAAGTTTTTTGAACAAATTATCACTGTTCATCTGTATTGGTAAATATTTGCTCAAACAATTTCCTCTAACAATTTCCTCTTTATATGCGCCCACAGTTTTCAACAGAGTTTAGCCCTAGAGCTCAGCTTGGCCAAGCTAGCAGATCGATTTTGTTGTGAACAAAGCATTTTTTTTACGAGAATTGCTCGTTCACTTAACCAAGCATAATTCTGATAATTCTCACTAATGTTTGGGAAAACATTTCCAATAAGAGCTGATTGAGAGTCTACAAATAGGCAAAAGTCGTTGGTAAGAGTAATTAATCCAGTTTTTGCATCAACTGGGACTTTTCCATTTCCAACAGCTAACAATTGTTTGGAAAATTGTGCAGCACTTTGATCATTTTGAAGTTGAACTCTCATAGTAGTGGTGAGCGATAATGTTTTTACGTTATTCCACAAAGGTGATGCCTTCAGGCAAGCATTCAATTCATCTGCTGGCGTTCCTAGGGGAATTACTGGCAACGTCTGCCTGAAATCGCCTGCCAACAATATCATTAAGCTGCCAAAGATGTTGTTATTTCGCTGAAGATCCTTCAGTGTGAAGTTAAGTGCTTAAAGTGATTTCTTATGTGCCATTGTGCACTCATCCCAAACAATGAGCTTGCATTGCATCAACAATTTTCCCATTGCACTGGATCGGGAAATATTGCATGTTGGAGTATCAATTGTGTTTAAATTGAGTGGCAACTTAAGCGCAGAATGTGCAGTACGACCGCCATCTAGAAGAGTCGCCGCAATTCCAGATGATGCTAACGCCAAAGCAATGTCACATCTTGATCGAATAGTGGCCAAAATCAATGAAATGACAAATGTTTTCCCTGTTCCTCCAGGTGCGTCCAGGAAGAATAGACCACCAGTATTATAGTCCACCGCTTGCATTAATGTTTCTTATACTTGTTTTTGCTGTTCATTCAGCAACGGCACATTATTTCGAACGAATTCCTGCAATGTATCAACATTGTATTGCAGCTCTCGATTTAATTCTTGGTTGAATGCATCGTGCATCGATCGATTTGGCGCAATCATTCCTACTTCTATCAGTAGCTTGTTTGCAATAGTCAAGCATTGATCCTCAATCAGAATCAATCCTTCATTGTAGATTTCATCGGGATTATTCGTTCGAATGCGCAAGCGATGCAAGATATCTTCACATATGTCGTCTTTGTATTTGTTCCATAACTGAATTGGTTGTGAAGGGAAACATGTGGTGATGATAATTGCGAACAGCGTTCGTATTTGGTACGCATTTGATGAAACAACTGAATCCGCAAGTGTTAAATCTCAATGAGAATCGTTATCCAGCAAACCCAATAGTTGGCATGCTTCTCGATATGTTTGGCATTGGTGGCCATTCACAGTTTTCAAATGCGCAAAAGATTTTGGTTCACGTACATTTACCAACAGCAGTCGCAAATAAAAACATTCATCATTTCTAGGATGAACATTATACATGCGACCTAGCGCATCAGTGGAAAACACCTGTGGCCAATCTGGAACTGGGGTTCTTTGTTTGCGACGTTGTAATTTCTTTGTTGATTGATTCCAAGTGTAATACTTGGGCATTTCAACGTACATCAGCGTCGCTGCAAATGGATCTGCTTCACACATTGCAAAGAAGCTAGTCAATGTTGTCGATGGTGGTCTCTCAGCTCGTTGTGCCGCATTAGCCTCAGTGAAGTAAACTCTTTGACCAGTCTAATAATTTCTTTACGAATGTATAATCTAGTTATATTTCTTCAAATATGCACAATTCAACTTTGTCCTGTAATGATAGTGTATTAGAACCTAGTTATAGAGGCGAAAGTTTTTTCTTTACTGAATTTTCTCCCCTTGAAATGCAAAAGATTATAATATCTTTAAAAATATCAAATTCAACTGCTCTAGATAACATTTCCAGCAGAATTTTAAACATATTTCGTTTCAGATCTCTAATGTTCTTTGTTTTATTTTTAACACATGCGTATACAAAGATATTTTCCCCACAACCCTCAAAATAGCACTTGTAATCCTTCTTCATAAAAAGGGTGACTCTAAGCTACTAAACAATTACCGTCCAATCTTCTTGTTGTCAGTCTTCTCTAAAATTTTTGAAAAGGGGATAAAATCGAGAATGATTTCTTTTTTGAATAGAACTCAGTTCTTTAGTGAATATCATTTCGGTTTTAGAAACGGAAAATCTACGGAAGATGCGTTACTCAAAGTGACAAATTTCGGGCTGCCTTTTTATAGATATAACCAAAGCCTTTGACATGGTAAATCATAGCTTACTTCTAGTAAAACTTTCCAATGCAGGGTTTGGAGGCTTCATACACGATTGGTTTACTTTTTATCTTAAGGATCGTCAACAAATAGTAAAAATTAATAACTCCCTCAGTTCTGTAAAATATTTAAATGAAGATGTCCTCCAAGGTTCTTTTTTGGGCCTAGTTTTGTTTCTCATTTATGTAAATTCGTTGTTCATCCAACCTTTTAACGGCAAAATTACATCTTTTGCTGATGACACTACACTATCTAGGGTATGATATTATTAGTTATTATAACTTATATCTATATGTAAATAACGATTTAGACATATTGCGCATGGTTTAAAAGCATTAATTGATAATAAATAAATTTATGGAATTCAATATCAAGGGTTTAATTTGTGAAGACTTCCCTTTATATTATCTTGTTAGTTTTAATGAAAGTGCTGCTTGCAGTAAAGAGTGTTTTAGAATTGAATGTGTCAATCGTTTTCAATATTTAGGCATTATATTGGACAATAAGCTAAATTGGTACGACCACTTTAAAACCACCTTACAAGAATAGTTAGACATATGTATCATTTGTGCCTCTATTGCAGTAATCATGTATTAAAAATGGTATACAACGGCTTATTTAAATCCAAATTGCAATACGGTATTTCATGCTGGGGTGGTGCGTATTTTAACAAAAAAGAACCATTGCTAACTAAACAAAAGCACGTAATTAGAATCATGATTAAAGTTAATCGCAGAACTCCAAGCTTTCCATTGTTCAAATTTCTAGAAATTCTTTCATTAAGACATTTGTATTGTTACAAGGTGTTAAAAATATTTTTTTGAAAAATCGGGATTTTATGAATAAAGATTTCACGTCAATTATAATTTACGTATTAATTCGAGGAATGCAAACACTATTTATAAAACACACTTTTCTCGGTTTTATTATGTGACAGCTCCACTATTATTTAACATGGTATCAGAAAACTGTAGGTGTGAGAGAAAGAAAACAGTATTTATAAGTAATATAAAATCTTGGCTTTTCTCTTTTGACCATTATGCAAAAGATACAGTTCTTGTGTCATTGTTGTAAATTAAGCGAATATACTTTTCCTTTTATTAATTATTATATATTAGATTCCCCATCAATATTATATTTGTAATCTAATGTGTTTATAGCCATTGTACAATTGATAAATACTTTCGTCACTTGTCATATGGCAATAATCTAATCTTATTTATTCTTTATTGTATATTTTTTTTAAACATTTGTTAAAAATGCATTATATTTCATCTGTCAAGAAATAAAGACGAAAAAAAGCGTACCACGTATTTAAAAAATTATCTATACTTTAATTTGAAATCGCAATTTTTTTTATACTACATTTCTATATAAATTGAAGCTTATATTTTGAAAAAAAAAATACATCCAATGTAAGAGTGAGACGTATATATGGGAAAATTGGGTAATTTGAGATGACTCTATTGAAATACATAAGAAAACGCTCTAATGGTTTTTTAAATTTCGCGATTTGTGGTTTATCGTGAAGTAATCTTAGTGAAAATTACGTTATTGTATTTTGCTTCTCAGAAACCACTTGTGATGTGTGTACTATTGTTCTCCCTCTAAACCTACAGTTTAATGCCGACTCCGAACGGCGAGATTGGGAAGCTTTTTCTAAACAATTACACTCTTTGAACATTGTCAGTGATTTGAAAGAGGTGGAGCTATATATTGGCAATTTTTTAAAACAAAATTGTTCGCTGTGCTGGGATTTGAACCTAGACTGTGAAAGTCAAGTGCGTATGGGTCGACGCATAAGCCCACACGGCGCCCACTAACTTTTTTTTTGCTCGGAAAAAATTATTGTGAAAGGATCATCTTGTCAGAAATTTTATTTCATTTTCTGGATGTAGCAGTCGTGAATGCATATAAACACCTGATCAAAATAATAGATACACCTTACACTTTTTGTCTTTAGTGTTGCACAGTGAAAGAAATGGTTCAAGTTCTCAAAAAAGGCTAATATATTTGTATTCTATATACTTATTAAAAAATTAAAACATAAAAATATTTTAAATATTTACGTAAATACATTTTTTATGAAGATTAAATTGTGTTAGTTCATAAAAATGTGTGATCAAAAAAATAGATCTTCTTCTTCTTAGGGCGCTACAGTTCGAGGTGGACCTGGGCCTCACTCAACATGCCTCTCCAGCCAGCACGATCTTTCGCCAACTGTCTCCAGTTTCGCACACCAAGCCGGCAGAGGTCCCCCTCGACTTATGTGCGCCACCTTGTTCGTAGACGTCCTCTGTTGCGTTGTCCCACAGGCTCAGAGTCGAAGACCGGAGCTAAGTTGTCCATTTACTCTACATGGCCTAGCCATCTTAGGCGCTGGATCCGTGCGCTGTATAGCTCGTCTCTATGCACGCTGTCATATGCGGCCTTGAAATCGACAAATAGGTGGTGTGTGTCGATCTGCATTTCCTGGGTCTTCTCCAGGATCTGCCGCAGTGTGAAAATTTGATCGGTGGTGGACTTCCCGGGCCTGAAACCACACTGGTAAGGACCTATCAGTTTGTTCACGAATGGTTTCAGGCGTTCACACAAAACGGCTGAGAAGACCTTATAGGCGATGTTAAGGAGACTTATCCCTCGATAGTTGGCGCAGTCAAAGGGGTCTCCTTTCTTGTGGATCGGGCAAACGATACTGAGATTCCACTCATCGGGCATGCTTTCCTCCGACCATATCTTACAGATGAGCTGGTGCATGCGCCCTACCAGATCACCTCCAGCTGCTTCAAACATTTCGGCGGGCAGACTATCTGCACCAGCAGCTTTATTAGACTTCAGTCTCGATATCGCTATCTTGACTTCGTCTAGGTCGGGGGGACGGTATTCTCTTCTATCATCGTCCGTTGTGTTGAGTGGAACATTCTGCCTGACAGCGGTATTTGTGTCTTCATCGCCGTTCAACAGTCTGCAGAAATGATTTTTCCAAATTCTCAGTATCGACTGCGAATCTACTACTAGCTGTCCATTTTCGTCCCGACAAGCTTCTGTCCGAACTTTATATCCATTCGATAAAAGTTTTACCCTTTGGAACAACTTTCGGACATCATTCCTGCCAGAACACCTCTCCATCTCCCGGATCGCGCGCTTCTCGTGCTCTTTCTTTTTCTTCCTGAGAAGCCGGTTCTCTTCCCTTCTTCTCTGTTCGTAGAGCTCACGAACAGCTCTCGTGGTTCGATGCAGCGTTGCCCGGTAGGCTTCTTACTTTGCTGCATGTGCCTGCCTGCACTCGTTGTCAAACCAGGGGTTTTTTCTTGTTGGCGTTTTAAAACCCAGCACATCAGTAGCAAAAAAATATTAAGAGCTAAAATGCTTACTTATTTCAGTTGCAAAACTAATTACCACTAATATAATGGGAAGTTACCCTTCTGCATTATAATTTTTGCCATCCTTTTCGGCATATTGCTGATGAATGCTTGACATGTCTCTACTGGTATTTCAGAACAAGTTTTTTGAATAAATTATCACTGTTCATCTGTATTGGTAAATATTTGCTCAAACAATTTCCTCTAACAATTTCCTCTTTATATGCGCCCACAGTTTTCAACAGAGTTTAGCCCTAGAGCTCAGCTTGGCCAAGCTAGCAGATCGATTTTGTTGTGAACAAAGCATTTTTTTTACGAGAATTGCTCGTTCACTTAACCAAGCATAATTCTGATAATTCTCACTAATGTTTGGGAAAACATTTCCAATAAGAGCTGATTGAGAGTCTACAAATCGGCAAAAGTCGTTGGTAAGAGTAATTAATCCAGTTTTTGCATCAACTGGGACTTTTCCATTTCCAACAGCTAACAATTGTTTGGAAAATTGTGCAGCACTTTGATCATTTTGAAGTTGAACTCTCATAGTAGTGGTGAGCGATAATGTTTTTACGTTATTCCACAAAGGTGATGCCTTCAGGCAAGCATTCAATTCATCTGCTGGCGTTCCTAGGGGAATTACTGGCAACGTCTGCCTGAAATCGCCTGCCAACAATATCATTAAGCTGCCAAAGATGTTGTTATTTCGCCGAAGATCCTTCAGTGTGAAGTTAAGTGCTTAAAGTGATTTCTTATGTGCCATTGTGCACTCATCCCAAACAATGAGCTTGCATTGCATCAACAATTTTCCCATTGCACTGGATCGGGAAATATTGCATGTTGGAGTATCAATTGTGTTTAAATTGAGTGGCAACTTAAGCGCAGAATGTGCAGTACGACCGCCATCTAGAAGAGTCGCCGCAATTCCAGATGATGCTAACGCCAAAGCAATGTCACATCTTGATCGAATAGTGGCCAAAATCAATGAAATGACAAATGTTTTCCCTGTTCCTCCAGGTGCGTCCAGGAAGAATAGACCACCAGTATTATTGTCCACCGCTTGCATTAATGTTTCTTATACTTGTTTTTGCTGTTCATTCAGCAACGGCACATTATTTCGAACGAATTCCTGCAATGTATCAACATTGTATTGCAGCTCTCGATTTAATTCTTGGTTGAATGCATCGTGCATCGATCGATTTGGCGCAATCATTCCTACTTCTATCAGTAGCTTGTTTGCAATAGTCAAGCATTGATCCTCAATCAGAATCAATCCTTCATTGTAGATTTCATCGGGATTATTCGTTCGAATGCGCAAGCGATGCAAGATATCTTCACATATGTCGTCTTTGTATTTGTTCCATAACTGAATTGGTTGTGAAGGGAAACATGTGGTGATGATAATTGCGAACAGCGTTCGTATTTGGTACGCATTTGATGAAACAACTGAATCCGCAAGTGTTAAATCTCAATGAGAATCGTTATCCAGCAAACCCAATAGTTGACATGCTTCTCGATATGTTTGGCATTGGTGGCCATTCACAGTTTTCAAATGCGCAAAAGATTTTGGTTCACGTACATTTACCAACAGCAGTCGCAAATAAAAACATTCATCATTTCTAGGATGAACATTATACATGCGACCTAGCGCATCAGTGGAAAACACCTGTGGCCAATCTGGAACTGGGGTTCTTTGTTTGCGACGTTGTAATTTCTTTGTTGATTGATTCCAAGTGTAATACTTGGGCATTTCAACGTACATCAGCGTCGCTGCGAATGGATCTGCTTCACACATTGCAAAGAAGCTAGTCAATGTTGTCGATGGTGGTCTCTCAGCTCGTTGTGCCGCATTAGCCTCAGTGAAGTAAACTCTTTGACCATTTTCCAATTGCACTGCTAAATGTACAACTGTGGGATATCCTTCATGAATTTGAAATGATAATAATCGCCACAGTGCTTCATTAGTACCGACGTATCTGCCCATTTGGAAGTTGCTGATTTCATCATTCGCATTTTCCGACTCAATACCAAACACAGCCATGTCGCTGCCTTTTGTGACGTACTTGCACAAATATTTGACTGATTTGGCCGAATGACAACTCTCAACGTTCGCATGTATGGTACAATGAATTCATTTCCGATCACAATCTCTTGATTTTGAACTTTAACTTTGAGAGTTCGACCATTATCTTCTTTTGAACGCCGACGATAAACTGGATATCCATCGTTCCCTGTGACTGTTTCAGCAACTAACGGTCGCGGATATCGTTTTGTGCACTTTCCATCAGCCATGCAAGGCGATAATGGATTTAATGCACCGCACGATCCATGCACCATCTGTGTCGTCACAATGTCGTGTAGATGGGGATCAGTGACTGGATCAGGAATTTCAGCTGATATGATGTCATTCACTTCATTTGAATGTAATTTGTTCAGCAACCAAATTAGGATATGAGCATGCGGTAGTCCACGCTTCTGCCATTCCACCGAGTACATATAACAACGTGTGTCACCAAAAACTCGATACTTAGTAATCACATCCATCATAACCTTGAGTTTTTGCTGAAATACTCTGGCGATTATGTCATGGCGATCTAGCGGTTTTTGGCCCGGGTCCAACTCACGTTCAATTTCCGTCCACTTCGGATTGCATGTGAACGTAATAAATAAATCCGTAGTTCCATAATTTCGCACGTACGTCATAGCGTCTTGAGCGTATTCGTGCATGTGGCGTGGGCTTCCGATATAAGATGATGGGAGAATCGTCAGGCGTCCAATATTCTGAACATTACCATCTGAATGAATAGCATCACGCAAGTGTATATAGTCCTCAGATCGTAGCTTTGCCTGATTGAATCGGATGAACGCTAAACGTTCGGTCTCGACTTTGACATATATGTTGACAGCGAATTGCTGGTATAGCCGACGGCACTTCAGAATGACATTCCCCTCATGTGTACGAATCATCTTACGATACGCATAGTAATTCATTGCGCTTAAATTTTTGTTCGTTGATACGCCTGAAAATGCAAAATTATATGGATTGTTAATCGAAACCAATAATCAGAATAATTAGTGTGTGAATATTGTACCTGTAATTGGATCGACCATCTTCAACGTGATGTCGTATCTGTATTGCCCTTGCCAATAAATGATTGGATATTGTAACGCATCGTACAAACGATGTGTCTCGTTTACACGATGCATGATATTGCTTCTTCGCTGAACGACAATGTCTCGTGATTTAGTTGGATCGCCAACAATAATTGCAGCAACATCATCAACTGTGGGTGCATTGAATATTCGCACATGTTCACCTGTTGGGGTACGATCCGCTCTTATGACAAATTTGTGCGTATCCGATGGCATTCGTTCCAATGCTGTTTTGAACATATTAACCACAGCGTTATTGGCGTGAAAAAATGCTTGCAACTGTTCAATAATTCGTCTCATTAACTGTTGTGTTCCCTGTATATTGCACCGCACATTCAGCTGATCCACCATCGACGAAATGAAATATACTCGTATTTGCAGAAATTGATGCGGTTCATCTGGTGTTGGCACCATTGAACCATGCAAATGATATATTTGTCCTTGCATCTGTAATTGCAAACAATCATTTG
>OV884004.1:63572856-63580356 GCA_930367185.1 Myathropa florea | reverse complement strand
AGATTCTGTTGACATACAGCTTCATTATTTTTCGAATGCCTCACAGCGAGCCTATGGAGCTGTAATATATATAAAATCAACCAACAGACAGGGAGATACCAACGTCCGGCTAGTCTGCTCGAAATCCCGAGTAGCACCGATCAAACAACAGACAATTCCTAGACTCGAACTTTGCGCCGTTAAACTGATGGTTCAACTGACGAAGACTGTGAAAACTAACCTAGCCATGAATATTCATAGAACAACATACCGGACAGATTCACAAATTGTTTTAACTTTGATCAACGCTCAAGCTCCACTAGAAGAAACAAAAAGGAGCCAGTGGAAGCACATCAATTCCGAAATAAATCCAGCTGATCTTTTGTCGCAGGGAGTATTTCCGGATCAACTGATAAAAACGTTATCTTGGTTTAAAGGTCCCGACTTTCTGGCGCAACCCCAACCCGAATGGCCGTTGCAACCATTTATTATGAATACCGATAAGATGCCCGAAGTTAAGTTGATGAAAACTGTTTTATTAGCGTTAAACAAGATAATTTCATTGAAGACATCAACTATCGGAATTCTTATATAACACTACGTCGAGTAACCGCTTACCTTATACGTTTTATCAGCAATCTGAAGAGAGCGAAGTCTTATGGCTTAGTTGAAAACTATCTTACGGTGCAGGAATTGAAGGCAGCTGATTTAACCATAGTCAAATACTTTCAAGAATCAGTATTTGCAAAGGACATCCTGGCTCTCATCTCTGTGACTCTTTCGAGTCACTGACAATGCTCAAAGAGTATAACTGTCTAGAAAAATAAAAAGCTTCTCAATCTCGCCGTTCGAAGTCGGCATTAAACTGTAGGTCCCCTCCGCTCGTGAGAGAACAATAGCACGCACAACACGAGTGGTTGCTGAGAAGCTAGGCCCAGATCCACCTCCGACTGTAGCGCCGCCATTATTATTATTATTATTATTATTATTATTATCCTTGCTCTCATCCCATTACAAAATTGTTGATGTCATACTTGCATTATAAGAATATACACGTCGAACCACGAGGGTTAGTTGTTGCAGCACGACAAACTTATTGGATACTCAGAGGAAAACAGCTCGCCCAAAGTATTGTTCATAATTGTATACACTGCTTCAGAATGAAGTCAAAGTGCCTTGAACAATATATGGGAAATATCCCACAAGAACGAGTTCAGCCTGCCAGGCCATTTACAGACGTTGGAGTTGATTTTCTCAGTCCAATATACATTCATTACCAAATCCGAGGAAAATAACCAACCAAGGCATATGTTTCCGTGTTTGTTTGTTTCTCTACAAAGGCAGTGCATTTAGAGATGGTGACTGATCTTACCACTAATACATTCATGGGACCCCTTAAACGGTTCATAGCTTACCAGTAAAAATCTTTTCGGACAATACTACAAATTTTATGGGAGCTTGCAATGAACTAAGGGACCTCTATGACAATATGCTATATAAGGAAGGCCAGAAAATCATCTCAAATCAGTGCGCTGAAAAAGGTATTCAATGGAAGCCAATTCCTCCTCGATCCCCACATTTTGGAGGTTTATGGGAGGCTGCAGTGAAATCTGCAAAATACCACCTGAAGGGATCCTCAGTGGAACATCACTTACGCAAGAAGAACTGCCCATTGGCTCAAATAGAGGCAACACTGAATTCGCGACCGATTACAACTATTTCAAACAATTCTCAAGAAATAGAGGCATTGACACCAGGACACTTCCTAGTAGGCGCTCCATTGACAACAATACCTGTTCCTGATTGGAAGTTAAACAACTTATCCAGCGCAGTAAGTTGGAACCTGGTCATCTATTCATAGAGAATTTTGGCGTCGATGGACTCAAGAATATTTACAAGAAATGCAAACTCGATACAAGTGGAAACATCCCCAAGAAGACGTACCAATAGGAACCTTGGTATTGATCAAAGATGACAACATGCCTCCTCTGCGATGGCGAATGGGAAGAATTATAAGAATAATACCAGGACCCGATAAATTGTCCAGGGTAGCTGATATAAAAACATCCGCAGGAGAAATTAGAAGATCGATCTTCAAAATTTGTCCCAAAAGTTTGCCAGAAAACTGACAGTGCCTTAGAAATTTTCGTCTTGATATGTTTTATCCCATAGAACCTTTCTATCTAGGATAACACCCAAATATTAAGCTTCATCGGAAAAGCGGATAATGACACCTGTTGGGGTCGATTCAAGGAAAAACACACTTTTCCCAATTTACAATTTATTAACCTATTTAACAATGGACATTTAAATTACGTATAAACTTTGATACATTGTATTTTAAAAGTAGGTAAAAAAGAAAAAGGGAAACTTTAAAAAATTATGTTTATTTGTGTCCTTTTCTTACGACCGCTCACACTTGAAAGCTGCGTTTGTCCTTGCAGCCCGCCGTCAGACTATCCTGTCAGCATCCGGCAATGAGGGTGGTAGGGGTATTTCCAGCAGAGTCAAAGTCGCTAACACTCCCCCCAGGCACGTCGGATGTCTCAGTCGGGTTACCACCATTCTCAAAGGCGTATCTGATGTCCAATACTGCAAGCTATACCACTGGCCTCTGGTTAATTCCGGTTGCTGTTTGCACCATCGCACTGCGCACTTAACCGTCGCGGCTAATGAGGGTTTCCAATATTCTTCCCTTTGGCCAGCAATTTCGGGGAAGATTTTGGTCGATGATGATGACGATATCACCAATCTTCACTGGTACGGACGGTTGGAACCATTTTGTACGTCTAGTAAGAGTTGGTAGATACTCTTGTATCCGTTGGATGATCCCAGAAGGAATTGATTACGAGTCAGGGCCTCGTCATCCGCAGTATCGATCGGAACATGAGTTAATGGCCGCGAATTTATTGTTGCTTCGACCTCCAACAATAAACTGTACAATTCTTCTTCTGTTGGATTTCTATTTGGCAAGATGTGTGTTAGTTGTGTGGGCCGTGGCGTAGTGGGTAGGTGCGTCGACTCCTACGCTCGAGGTCGTCAGTCCGAATCTCGAAAAAAAAACTATCAACAATTTTTTTTTCACGGCACCACCTCTTTCGAGTCACTGACAATGCTCAAGGAGTATAACTGTCTAGGAAAAGCTTCTCAAAATCGCCGTTCGGAGTCGGCATTAAAATGTAGGTCCCCTCTACTCGTGAGAGAACAATAGCACGCACAACACGAGTGGTTGCTGAGAAGCTAGGCCCAGGTCCACCTCGGACTTTACCGCCGCCATTATTATTATTATAAGATGTGTGTTAGAACTGTTTTCACCGATCTTACCAATCGTCCACAACTGCCACCCATATGCGGCGAGGCTGGTGGGATGAATATCCATTTTGTTGTCGAGCTGATGAAGCTTTCCGCCACTAACTGGTGATTGATTTCCATACACGCCTCACGCAGTTCCCGGGTTGCTCCTCGAAAATTGGTACCTTTGTCGCTGTAAATTTCAATGGGATTCCCTCTTCGTACAATAAATATCCGCAGGCTATGGATGCACGAAACAGTAGATAACGTTGATGCGATCTCTATATGAATTACCTGTACACGTAAGCACATAATCAGGACTCACCAACGTTTCTCAATCCTCCGACCAATTCTAATCTTCATGGGCCCAAAGTAGTCTATACCAATATAAGAAAATAATCGCGTGAACGAAGCCAGATTTGCTGATGGTAAAACTGACATCTCAGGGGGAATTGAAGTGGCATCGCGTATTTTACAATAGTGGCACATTTTTATGATCTTCTTCGCAACCGTTCTTAACGAAGGAACGTAGAAGTTTTGACGTACTTCAGTGATGAAACTTTTCATGGAATGATGTTATTATGAGATTCGTTACATAATGGTCTTTAGGGAGGATGATGGGTCTTCCCACATTTAGAGAGTTTGAATCGGTTGTGTCTATCCGACCTCGGACCTGCAGGATGTTGTCTTCGTCCAAATATGGGCTCAATTTGTATACGGAGCTGTCTTTCTCAACTGGGCGATTCTTTTGTATAGCCAAGATTTCCTTGAAGTAATGGCTACTCTGTGTTTGCCGATAGAGTTGTCGTTCTGCCTTAGCATAATCTTCCGAAGTTAGATTTCCTTCACTTACAGCAAAGCCTTTTATGCGGTTTCTAAGGATGTTGAGGAACGAAGATAAATGCAAGAACTCTTACCAATTTCCTCCATCGTGAAAACATGAAAATTTAAATTTTAAATTCGTAACCCGAATAACCAAAAAAAAACAACTTTCTGGTGTCGAGTCTCTTTATTGACTGTTCATACATTCAATTCTTAATATAACTTATGACCCACGTTTACAATATGTTGACTCGCCAACATGATATTGACTCATCAACTTATTGCAATTCGATACCTGCTGTCAACTAACGAACCTCAAGGCAATTACCAAGCAAGCGGTTTGGCTGTGCTTGCACTTTGGTGTGCAATGCTAAGTTCGTTGACTAGGTTCGAGTCAGCATTTCCTGTTATATACATAACTCCTCGTCGCTTTAAATCAGAAGCCTCTGGCTTCGTATTATGTACAATTTTGATTGTGGCTTTTCTGTTTTTTTAAGATCTTAAAGATAGCTACACCAAATATGCTTAGTATGCATATTAACATTAAACTTATGTTCGAACCGTACATAACATTCTTATGATATTTCAATTCCTTAATTTCTTCCAAATTTTTTTCATTTACCATCTAATTGAAATCGATGGGATTTAAAAACATTTCATTATTTTTAGTTAAAGGGTAAAAATATTTATCTGGTACAATAATTTTTTGTTGGAATAATTTCTTCTTCTTCATTAATTTCTAAATAACTCGAGTTAGGAATAGATTTAGTAACTTGTAATTCTGTAGTTATATAGTTAATTGAAATCTTAATAACGAGTACTAAAAAATTATCATTATTAACTCCTGCCTTTAAAAGTTGTATAGAGTGAAAATCTATATTCTATGTTTCTAATTCCTCTAATGTCAGCATACTTAGATGAATTATGTCATTCTTAGCTGCCATTATATTGTCAAGAATTCGATTGATTTAATTTTCAAAATATCTTAACTTAGTTGACTGTTCTAAAAGTAATATTTTATATTTAACTTACGAACATAATCATTCGTTATGTTGTAACCTTCCAAAATTTTAAGTCTGTCATTTTCTATAGTAAGTTTCAAATCAGTTAAGGATTTGTTGAAGTGGTTATTAATTTTTATTTGCCTGTTTGATCTATTGACTGCTCTTAGCTTACTCTTGATTAATTTTAGTTCAGGGTACAGGTTTTGCTTATCTTTCAATTGTAAAAGATCTATATTTGAATCAAAATCGTTTAAAATGTTATCTAACTCACTTGGATTTATTATATGTAAGATGGTATTTGTTTCATTGACTATATCTACTTGCCTTATCCTAATTTTTGTGTATCCATTCTCTTCAGGTATGGGATGAACCTGTAGTAACCCTTGTACTGAGATTATCATCATCATTAGGATTATTATTACCTGCAATTAAATTTTTCTTTTAATATTTACCAAATGTACGTTTTTTAATGGAAATTTTCTATAATATGGTTGGTCTTCATGGCTTACTCTTTTATAGTTTTTTATATAACCTTCAGCTCTATTTTCTATATAATTTTTCCTATTGTTATTAATTTTTATAATATTTTTAATTTTCTTACTGTTTACAAGATCCTCTAATTTTTGCATAGATGAACTGTCAGTTATTCTGTTTGCTTGCCTTGGGGTCATTTCGATTGTGGAATGATACCTGTCATTGTAATTACCAATAGGTTTTTGAATCTTTTCTTCAACTGTAGTATCGTCTTCAATTGCCTGAATCTTTTCTATTAACGGCAAATGGAGCCTTTCAACATCAGCATTTCCAGTATGACTGTTTGGTTTGGTTCAATGTACTTCGATACCTTTATCATTTAATAGTAATAATAATAATGGCGGCGCTACAGTCCGAGCTGGACCTGAGCCTAGCCAACTCGTGTTGTGCATGCTATTGTTCTGTCACGAGTGGAGGGGACCTACAGTTTAATGCCGACTCCGAACGGCGAGATTGAGGAGCTTTTCCCAGACAGTTATACTCTTTGAGCATTGTCAGAGACTGGAAAGAGGTGGGGCCGCGAACAATTTTTTTTTTTGAAAAATTGTTTGTCTGAACTTGGTTTCGAACCTAGACTGTGAAAGTCTAATGCGCATGGGTCGACGCACAAACCCACACGGCCACGGCGCCCACCTTTATCATTTAAGAACTTAATTAGTCGTTCAGATTCAAACTCATTGTCCATGATCATTTTAGTTGGCTTATCAAAAGTTGCTAAATATCCTTCTAATATAGCGGTCTTTTTAACCCAATTCCTATCGTTGACTAAGTATGCAACAGCAAATTTGGTAAGTTAATCAATTATAGTAATGAAAGTTTGTTTATAGTAGTGAAAAATGCCTACATGAACAATGTCGCTCTTAGCCTTTGGCGTTTCTGTAACACTCATAATTGGTTTAATAGGATTCCTATCATATTTTATTTGCCGCAATTGCTTATAATAAGCTGAATATGTTCTTGCAACTTTGGAAAATAAATGTTATCTTTAAGAGCTAAAAAAATAAGTCTTATTTATTCCACTATGCAATGATTCAATAGTATGATAAAGTGAGATTTGCTTATGACACTTTTCTTCTGTTTTCATTTCTTGTGTCCTTTTAGTAGTTTTCATAAATTTAATTTTTTTATCATTTGAAAATAACTGTATTATCAACTGTTGAATTTTGTTATAATCTTTATCTTCAACATAAGAATAAATTCCATTTTCCCTGGTTTAACATACTTTAGAAGTAATTATTTTATTTCTTTTTCTTCATTTTATGGGTACCTCTATTTCTTTACTTGGACTATAAGTCAATATAAATCGACATCTGTACTTACTTATGATTTCTTCTTTTATGATCTTGGAGCTGTTCCTCTGTTGAATGGTATCCGATAGGTCCATATTAGATTCACCACTGTTTTCATCATTTATTAGAGGACTATTAATTTGTCTACTTAAGAAATCTGCAACTGCATTTTCTTTTCCCTTCAGATACTCAATAGTAAAGGTATATTCCTGTAACTTCAAAATCCATCTATGATTTCTCTGAGAAAATTCCTTGCCTTTATATTCAGAACTTAAATACTTTATTGGAGCATGGTTTGTCACTATTTTAAATTTTCTACCATATAAATATGGCCTAAAATAGGTAAGTGAATAAACTATAGCCAGGAATTCTTTATCGGTAACACTGTAGCTTTTTTCGTGTTTATTCAATGTTCTAGAGACATAGCATACTGGATGACCATCTTGTGAAAGAACTGCTCCAATAGCATGTTCCCTAGCATCTATTGTGACAGTAAATTCTTTCTCATAATTGGGGAATTTCAGAATTGGTGCAGATGCTATTAAAGATGCTCCAGCTTTTCAAATGCTTCAATATATTGA
>OV884004.1:62132856-62135356 GCA_930367185.1 Myathropa florea | reverse complement strand
TTAATGTCATAAGCCATTTCAGCGGTTGATGGTCGGTTAGTAAAGTTACTTCCGAACCTTCCATATATCCGCGAAACTTCTTGGTGGCCCAAACAATTGCCAAGGCTTCACGTTCAGTTGTAGAATAATTCCTTTCTGCATCAGTCATCAAACGGCTTGCATATTCAATAGGATGTTCGTCAGGTCCCTCCCCCTGGAGTAACACAGCTCCAAGCGCATATTTACTGGCATCAGTTTTCAGGTAAAACGGCTTGTTAGGCTCTGCTTGCTTAAGAATTGGAGCGGTCGTTAACAGGTTTTTTAGAGCTATAAATGCATTTCTATGTTCTTCTGTCCACGTCCAAGCAGTCCTCTTCTTGGTTAATTGACTTAGGGGTTTTGCTTTATCAGCAAATCCAGGAATAAATCTCCTATACCACGAACATGTCTGTAGGAAAGACAAAACTTGTTTTACGTTGCGTGGTTCTGGTCGATTTTTAATAGCTGAAACTTTTTCAGGGTCCACAGCAATTCCACTTGAACTCAGATAGTGCCCCAAATATTTGACTTTTGAACAGCAAAAGCGGCATTTATTTTTGTTAACCCGAAGCTCAAAGGCTAAGAGTCTCTGGAGAACTTTGTGAAGATCTTCTAGATATTGGTCAAAGCTTGAGGAGCAGATAATTATATCATCCAAATAAGCAAATATGCAAGTATCTCCTAGTCCGGTGCGAAATTTATCGATCAACCTTTGAAACGTTGCAGGCGCGTTGCGAAGTCCGAAAGGCATGCGGTTGAATTTGAACATTCCAAAAGGTGTAATGAATGATGTTTTAAGTTGGTCATCTTTATGAACGCCTATTTGCCAGTAGCCTGATTGCAGATCAAGTGTTGATGTAAATTTCGTATTCTTTGCCTCGTGTAGTAGATCGTCAATTCGGGGGAGTGGGTATCGGTCTGGTATAGTTATTGCATTAAGTTGACGGTAATCAATGCAAACTCGGATTCCTCCTTCTTTCTTCGGAACCATTACGACTGGTGCCGCCCACGGTGACTCGCATTCCTCTATTATTTGATCATCTAGCATCTTCTTGATTTCTGATTTTAGCTGGGCTTTCTTTGCTGGAGGCAATCTGTATGGTGGTTGAAAAATAGGATCATGGTCTGCGGTGTTGATACGATGAACTGCATATGGAGTGGCTTTCTGAGGTGCTTCGAATACCTTCGCATTATTTTTGAGCAAACGATCAAGTCTCTCCTTCTCCCCTGTGTTCAAATCTGATCCATCTGAATCTTTTACAAATTGCACATCAATAGAGTATAGAGGTAGAAAATCTTCTTCTATGTATTCTTTTTCATTAATTTTTTTTCCAGCCTCAATGAAATAGGTGTGCTTAGGTCTTTCTGGAGTAACTTCAGTAGGAGGTATGGCATCTTTAAAAATAGCTTGAATCGAATGCGGAGAATAGTCATTTTTACGGGTGTCATAGTTTTGCATCAACTGGTATGTTGGGGTTTGAGCAATAGGACTTAACTTCTTATATTGTTGCAACCAGCTAGAAGAGTTTTGGATTTGCTTTAGTACTTCTGGAGAAGCATCAGTCCGTCTCTTTTTTATACTCTTACCCGCTCTAGTTGGAGTTTTTTCGCAAGCAAGTTGTATTGTGCTTAAATTAATATCCAATGGGCTTGCAAAATTAAATTTATGGTCGGGATCATCCTCGAAAAACCAATATTTTTGACCCATGTTTAATACAATACCAGCTTGTTGCATAAAATCTGCTCCGATCAAAGTACGGTTTTTTGTTGCATTAGGGAGAGATATAAATCTTATCTTCAAGTTTCTTCCACCAATAATTATTCTGCATATTGTTGACATTACTATTTGTTGTGTTGTTGACCCATCCGCAAGTGTAACGTCAGCCTTTACGTTTTGGAAAACACACTTCTTTTCTCTGAGGAGCTTATCAAGTGTGACACTTGCTACACTCGTTCGTGCTGCGGTATCCAGATATGCTTCACCGGTAAACTCAAAAAGGCTTACATGTGCAATTGGGATGTCTCGCCCAATAAGTGTTGCTGATATGGAGTTAAAATTTAAATTCTGTGGACTCTCTTGTTTAACTATTGAACACGTTGAGCAATTTGCACGTAAGACTCCAGGAGCTCCACAACCGTAGCAAGCAATTGCAGGTCGTAAATTTTGGGGAGCGGTATTTCCTTGCTGACCCTTTTTCTTAAAACATTGTTCTGTGGTGTGGCCTTTTCTACGACAAAAGGTGCAATGTTTTCCAGGGTTCTCATTCTTTGCGTCCTGATTAGAGGTAGCTGGATTTTTGGTTTCGGCAATTACCATTTCGGCTTCTCTTCCAAGCTGGAGCAACTTGGTATATGAATCGGCCTTTTCCCTTGACACGCGTTCTCTAATTTTTGGATTTAGGAGGCCATAGAGCATGTTAATTTGCATGTCTTCCTTCACCTCATCGTTTAGTTGAGCGAATAGAACCCGTTTCCTGCAAAT